>JAODAL010055855.1:0-23672 GCA_025379985.1 Phyllomedusa bahiana
AATTGTCCCACTTGTTGTTGATTCTTCAAAAAAAGATTTAAATTTCATATCATTATGTTTGAAGCCTGAAATGTGGCACAAGGTTAAAAAGTTCAAGGGGGCCGAATACTTTCGCAAGGCACTGTACTTACCTACTGAGGTAACCTTCAGTTGAAACCAGAAGTTTACATACACTACATACACTTTAGACTTTTTAATTGGCTGTAGCATGTATAGTGGGGGGGAGGGGATACTTTAGACTTTTTAATTGGCTGTAGCATGTATTCTCCTGTTTTCTAGAAATTAGCATATGCCAACCTTTCAGAAACTTGGAGTCATCATAGAAAATGATTCGGGTTATTGACAACATATTTGATTTATTTGCATAGTATTTTAGTGTACTTGTATGAAATCTCATACTAAGAAAAACATTAGTCAATAAGATTAATAGCAATGACACCATTAGTATTTTATCATAGATGTATAAGGGACCGGTCAGGGACACACGAGAAGACACAGACAGAGTGAGTCCCTGACGCTGGCCCCAACCACTGTCCCTGCCTTTTGGGGGTACCCAACTTCTTAAAAGGTCGGCCCCGACCAGAAGACTGAACACTATACTGAATACGTGGTAACACAAGACACAGGCAAACAAATACAAAACACAATAAGGGAACGACAGGCAAGCAAAGTTGGCAACAAGCAGGAAGTGCAGTACCAAATCGGAAGACTGAAGAGAAAAACGTAAGACGAGCCAAGTCGGTAACTGTTGGGCAATGCAGTACAAAATCAGGAAGAGAAGAACAGTCCAAAGCCAAGCAAAGTCAGGTAACCAGAAAATCCAACAAGAGAAAAGCAAGCTAAAGGTATAGGAAGGACCCAATATAACAGGCACAGGGGACAGGTAAGGGAATCCTTAAATAGGGAACCGGTGAACACAGAACAGAGGTGATTGGTGGAAAGAACACAAAACCGGATAGGGAAACAAAACTGTCATTCAAAGAGGAACACAGTTTAATTAAAAGGGTGCTCGAGGCTTCCTGGCCATGGGCGTTGGCCAGGAATCAATTAACACACAGGGAAGGAAGGACTAAGTTCACATTGGTAACTAAGAATACAAAGTATTACGTTAAAAACCATGGTTTTCGTCGCAACGGCCGTGGCCGGTGACCAGAACTCGAAGCTGGGGGTCTGTCGGGCATGATCATGACAAGATGTTTGTGTACTGTTTTCATAATACTTTGTCAGACCTTCATACTGGGTTTTTTGAGATGTACTGTATAATTGAGAATACCTTGCTGTATGTGTAACTTGCATGGTGATCTTATAGGCAGCCTGGCCCACTCCCACTTGAGAGGCATAATAATGGTTGTTTTCTGTCCATTGTGGCATTATGGGTTGCTGTACCAAGACAAGCTATCAAACTTGGGGTTTTTCAGTCTGGGACAAAAAGATGGCTTAGGGGTGATTTCATTAATATGTACAAATATTTGAATGTAGATACCTCTAGCATGATCTTTTTACACTTAGGCCTCCTCTAGTATGGGGTATTTAGCATCCATTTCACAGAGATGTTTGCCTTCCTCTGTTCAACACAGTAAGCTTATAGGTTTAACTCGATAGACCTGCGTCTTTTTTTCTACAAAAATTATGCACTTGCCAAAAACATTCCTAAGGAGGAACAACCAGTTAACAGATGAAAGAGTCATGGGCACCCAAGGTTCATTCATGTGTGTGAGAAGTAAAAACTAGCCAGTCTGTTCTTATCCCACAGTAGAGCAACTACAGCACAAACTGTAAAAAAGTTAATGATGACATAATGATGATAGAAAGGGTTTACAACTCACGGTGCAATACAGCTTGCCGTGCATGGGGCTGCATAACAACAGGCTGGTCAAAATCTCCTTGTTGACACCCTTTTGACTGCTGAAAATGCCTACAATGTGCTTATAAGTAACAAGACTGACCATGGAACAATGGCCGAAAATGACCCAGTCTGACAAATCATGTTTTCTTGCGTAAGAGATGACATCAAGATGCACTATGGGAGGAAGGCAAGCTTCTGGACGCAGTGCAACACTCTGGGAGATGATCTGCTGGGAAACCTTGAGTCTAAGCATTCATGTGTGTACCATCTGATTAAACATTTTTGTACAGCAAGTAAACTCATACATGGTAACAGTATTTCTGTCAGTGGAATCTTTCAGCAGGATTATGTGCACTACCACACTTCAAAAAGTTTTCAGGAATTAAAGGATCTGTTGCTAGCATCTTGGTGCCAGATACCCCAGGATACCAGAGATGTTGTGGTGTCCATGTCCCAATGTGGCACAGCTGTTTTGGAGGAATGAGAGGAAAATACACAGTCTTAAGTTCCCTACATAGTTATCGCGATAGCTATGCCCCTGGTACAATAGCAAACATTAACCTACATTATTGCCTTGCAACTATTAGAACATGATGCAGTTATTGAAAATGCTTACATTCTATATATTACAACAATAATCAGTACAATATGTGCTTAGTCAAGTGCACATCTAAGCAGCTCAGATGCTGCTAGTACACAATTCATGGCACTTTTTCCCAAACCAAAATGCCTTAACAGCCATAATTCTGATTATGTAGCTTTATCCACTGATAAGTACTTTTTTGCTGTTATTAATCTGTGTTTTTTCTAGTTGTTCTTTAAGATCTTTGTACCAAACACTGCAACTTGCAATAAATTAATAAGAAATTGTATAAGCTGCTAGAAAAAGCTACTTTATTTCACTCTGAAGGTGATAACTACTGTTTGGACAACAGTAAACAAAATTTTTTTTCTCAAAACCTGTGTAAAAAAGTTTTCCAATTGCTTTTTTTTTTGAAAAAATACTGCTTTTGCCCCCTTATATATACCATCTTTTTTGGGGACAGAAACCATGCCCAATTTTAGGGGGGAAGTCAGGGGGAAATTAAACTACTACACATTCTTTCTACTTCATAGCATTTTTTAAATACAGCATACTGTAGGTATGGCATTTTTTCATGCAGTTTGGGGTGTTTTTCTCCCCATAGATCTCCATTGTTTTTTTTTTTTTCCTGTACTAAAAGCATCACATGCCTTTTGTGTGTTGACTTTTTATAATTCAAAAAGCTTTATTGAATCATACGAAATATTCCAAACATTGTGTCATTATCAAATCTGAAAGATAAATTGCAAACATGTCTAAACATGTCTAAATAAGACATCGAAGGCACTATTCCACCCCGGCTCAATTGCATAGTGGATTTTTTAATAAAGTACTTGTTTATAACAATATGACGGGGTGACTGGAGCCCACCAGTGGTATTGATTCCTGAGGCCCACACTACAGCTCCTGTACATGACAGTATATAAATCTTGCACTCTGCTTTTCTTTCTCTGCTTTTCTCTCGAAAAGTATCGGCCTTTTTACGCCCGGAGCAACACTGGGGGTTCCCTGCTCCTTTTTTTTAGTTGAGCCTGTTGGATGAAAGGTAGATCACCTCCCATATTTTTTATCCTGTACGGGACACAAAAGAGTGGTCTACCATCAGAGCTGGGGTGACAGGTAGACAGAGATAAGCAACTGGCTAGAGAGCTACCTCATGCCAGACAGGAAGGGGGGGCAAAGAAGAATGGAGCTGCCTGAATTTTTCATGGGGGGGGGGGATAAATGCTTTATTTGCCTAAAGGGACCAAACAAACCTTTCCCCTACTGCTATCATGCTTTTTTTCCCTCCTTCACAGAAGCAATAAACCAGGAAAAAAAAAAAGCAAAAGTAGTCCAATAAACAATGGGGGAAAAAGCTGCGAGGGGAAATTAAAAGGAGGTTTTTCCCAAACCTAAAAAATTTCCCCTGTCTTTTTGTGGTGGGGGCTTTTCTACCCTTCTGTCCTTCATTGCCCAAACAGAGTCAATAAAGTTGTTTAGGGGCCGTGGGGGCCACTAAAGCTTCTTTTTTTATTTTTATTGTGTGAAACCCTTATTTTTGAACTAAGGAAAAGACCAAAAAAAAAAAATTTATAAACAAAAGTTTTAATGGCTACAGCTTTTAAAGTTATGTTTTTCTTTCTAAATTTTAAAAGGGGGTACGGCTAGGTTCACATATGATGTTATAGATGCATTTTTATTAATGTTTTTAAGGTGTAAAAACCTTTTATTTATCTTATTGAAAAAAACCTGAATTTTTGTTAGTTGTCTTGATGTTCCTAGTAGTTTTTTGTGAAAACTCCTTATGCAGCATTTGGAGTTTTTTTAAACCCAAAAGATCCTTAAAAATAGAAACAACAAAACGCTTTTACTGTGTTTTTGCAATGCCTGTGGTTCAGTCCATTTTTATAATGCAATGCACACCCTTTGTAAATGCATCAAGTCTATAGGGTGCAAGTTAATTAGGTTTAGTTCATTTGTGTTTTATGTAACATTTGGATTTTACTATAGCATCCACAAATCTGTGAAAGCTGGTTGAAGGCAATATAGGAAAAAAGCTTGCACTGGCAATATAAATCATTCTGATAATTACATATAGGGATGCATTGTGCTATGAGAGTAATCATCTTTTATGCAGACTAAGTAAATGTCTCTTTTCTTTTGCAGGAATGCAGTGGAAGAAAACAAAAGACTCTATGCAATCTACGATACAAGGTATGAAGTTCTTTAGTTTCTTTTTTTGTAAAGTGGAAACAAGAGGGACTATATTAATCCTTCAAGAACATCATGTTAGGTCTACTCTAGTGAGGGAAAACATGAAGCTCATCTGGTTCATGGTAATGGTTATATATACATGTACTGCATATACTGTAAGCATATGCACCCTCTGCTATAGGAATCACATTAACTAAACTACTCCTAGGGTCACCAGATCCATGCTGTTCACTGCTCAGTGTCTGAATGGAGACAGGGCATAACATGATTAATTCCATATACATATACAGAAATAATTTAAATTAAAAGTTGAGTGCATTTGCTTCCGATTCCGGAAACAGACTAATAACACTTTAAAATCCCTTTGTTTTCCTTTTTTTGGGTGGTAGGATAAAGGAAAAAAAAAAGCAACAATTCTGGTATTGTTTTTCATTTAAATGTGTTAACAGCATCTACCATGTGGTGTTATTGAAATGTTACTTGTATTCTGCAGGTCAGAACAATTACAACAATACAGAATTTATATAGTTTTATAGGCTTTATTGAATGTAATACTTTGATCACTTTTTATTACATTTTTTGGGTGGTGGGATAAACAAAAGCAATAATCCTGGCATTGTTTTCATTTTTCTTATGACTTTTACCATGTGAGATAATAGTATCAGTTGATATAAATGCGGTGAAAGAAATGTAAGATTATATTTATTTCTGCTTAAATTGCTTTTTTTTCCCCATAATGAAGCATACACAATTTTCTTGTTAAAATTATATTTTAGTTTTGTTTTTTTGCTTTTTTTTTACATGGTGTAATACAGTATCTATAATAGGTTTCCATACATGGCAGGGCTTGAGGCCAATGTTAGGCCTCTGAGTGCCATAGCAACCTATTTCTGGGGTGCAGTAGGGTATCAGAGAAAGCCCCTTCCCTCTGTCTAGAAATATTGATGGCATATAAGGGCTTCAATGGTGGGATCTGAGCTGGCTCTGATCCAAGCCATAGCAAAAAGTTGTCACCTGTGTTGTAAACATAAAGCAACTTACATGAATGACTTCCCATCTGTTTATGTACATGGAACTAATAACAATACACAATATGGTAATCTAGACATTTTTTCTTTGGCTGTCAATTATAAATGAGGCTTTCAGCTACAATTCAACTTAAAACAGCTGGTATTGGAAGAGTCCTTAGAAGAGTCACCCAAAAAAAGCTGTTTACAAAATGTCTTGATCCTGGGACCTCAGGAAGTGACTCTGAGAGATGCTCACACTGGTAGTACAGTAATAGGGGGTAACAGTGGGAATGGAGCTAATGAATACTGAGCTCTGGTGCAGTTTTTAACTTCATTGATGTTCTGAGAGCACAGAAAAGTTTGGGTATTTGCTAGAGGGGGGCGAATCGATTCAAACGAAGGGGAAATTTCTTTTTAGAATTTCGGGAAAACTTCGATTTGAACGAAGTCGAAGTTTGGGGTGATTCGGGGGAATAAAAGCGTGTTTTTTAAAATTTTGATAAAATGGCTGCTAGCAAAATGGAAATTAAAGGGGGCCAAAAAAATCGGGAGGAAAAAACAGTAGCCAAAATGACATTGCAGAAAATGAACCCAATCAGAGAACCCGGATTTCGGGAAAACGAAAACCCACAAAAAAATTCCCGGCCCGCGACGCTGGCACTCACATTTCCTCTCTTTTTTGTCGTTTGTAGCTGCTAGAAAGCTCCATTTAGTTTAAAAAACTCACACAAAAAAAAAAGAACTTTTTTTACAGCGATTTTGGGGGGGGGTCAAAAAGCTTTTCTCAAGACTGTTTCCCATTTTACGTTCTAAATTTGATTTTGTGGGGAAAATTGAATTAAAGTCCAATTTTGAAACCAATTCGCTGAATAAAACTTTTTAAAAATGCTATCTGCTATTTTCGGGAAAGCACTTTGAATACCCAAAGGGGTTATCTAACCTTTTTTTGCTGTTGTATTCGTTAAAGAAACAGCGTTTTACAATCCCATCCCAGTTAATTTTTGGTTTTCCATTTCTTTTGCACAATTTATATCAAAGGGGTTTAATTAAGCTTTTTCTGCTATTGGAGTCATAAAAGAAACGGTGTTTTTAAACCCAAAGAAAAAATTTTTGCCTTTAGCATAATTCTTTATCCGGGGGTTAATTAAGAAATTTTTCTAAATGTTGTAGTCAGTAAAAATCATGTCTTTTTTAACACCCACATACTTTTAAAATTTTTTTGGAAAGTTTCATTTATTTTGGGGAAATTTTTAGATCCAAGGAAATTTAAGGGCGTTTTCTCGTTGTGCTGTTGTAGTCAGAAAAAATACCGTCTTTTTTAACACCCACTTTGCTGTTAATTTTTGGCACCATTTCAAATTTTTTTTTTAAATAAAAAATTTTTTATTAAAAAATTTTTAATGCAGATAAAAGAAAGAACGCCTTTTAAACCTTTTTTTTTTTAAACATCAGGATACATACATAAAAAAACCATTTTGCTTTTTGAAAAAAAACACTAAAGTATAGGAAAAATGTCCGTACCTATACCTTAAACTTGCTTCAGCATTATTACAAAACCCCATAAACAACCCCCAACCCAAACCTACCCTTCCCCAAACCAAGCCAAGAGCATACCCATGATTTTTTTAGCAATTTTTAATAAAGGGACAAAAGTCACTTTGCCAACAGTGTCTACCCCTTTTTTGGTTAAACTAACAGTAATAGGAAGGGGGAAAAAAAATGCCCCATTCCTTGCGCCAACCCAAAAATTTATGTAGCAGAAAGGGAACGAAAAAAGGAAAAACCTGGGGAATTAAAACCCCAAGGGGGCTCCATCTCCCTTTCCCATATTTCTCAGAGCATTTTTTTTTAAAAGCAAAAACCCCCCCCCCAACCCTGATGACATTATTTAATTTTTTTTTTGTATTCATTAGGGTTGGGGAAAAGACTGACCATCTCAAGGTTTTTAAACCCTTCTCCATATACTGTAAAACCTTGGGGGAAATGCTAATTCTTTGTTCCACATCAAATATTAAATCTTCTATAAAGCCAAGCACACAGGCAGTGGGTTAGGGGGATATCAATTTTATGAACTTTGCTAATTAACGGATAACCCCCTTTCCAGAAGTTGCCAAATTTCCCCTGCACCCCATATCAGGGGCAAAAGCGGGGCCACTTCCTTTCAAAACGTTGGCAACTGGAGTCTGACCTAATCCCCTATTTGAAAAGCTGGAAAGGATTTTATAAAGCTCTGCGAAACCCAACAAAAAGCTGTGAAAAATTTTTTTGGTCACTTAATGACCCCAAATCTCGCAAGGTTTCAAAACAAATCCCATTGTTCTGTACTAAGGGGGCCAAGGGCCAGTCCCTCCCTTTTTCATTTTAAATGGGGAAGCTTTTTGTTTTAAAAAAATTTACTCCCCCGCCAAGAAAACAAAAACCCTTTCAAAATTTAAATTTCCCTTCGGGACTGAACCCAAAAAAACAAATTTTTTTTTGGGGGACCCAGATTTAAGGGACAGATCCACTTGGAACTTAAACTTTTGAACCGAAGGCCTCAACTGCAAAAAATTGTAAAAGACGGCGCGAAAGGTCAAACTTTTCCTCAGCTGAGTAAAACTCCCCATTTCGAACCATCTAAAATTTTTGGGATAACAAACAATCCCAAAACTGCATTCCACTTTTAAAAGTCAGTCAATTTGAAAATTTTCGGGAAGCGGGCCGTTTGAACCATAGGGGGGTATATTTGGTAAATGGGGTAACCCCAAAAGATCCTTGCCTCTATCCCACACCCTTATACATTAATTTCAAGTAAAGATCGAAAATTTCAGTTCCCCTTTCTAAAGCCCCCCACTTAAAAACTCAAATGTGCCCCATGAGCTTCTAGTGCTAGAAACTTGCCTATTTGGACCCATCCCTTCCCTATTACCCCCCCCTGCAAAATGCTGCCATTGAAAAGGAAAAAAAAATAACCAAATGTTCGGGGATAGCAAATCCTCCTCTACCCTTTTTCTTTTTTGCAAAAAATTTTAATCCAACCCTTTGGCAGGCCCCTTTTTTCCCAAAAGTAACTCTCGGAAGAGTCGGGGGGAAATTTTAAATTAAAGTTTTTTTAAAAGGGACCCCAAATTTGGGGGGTTAATGAAAAATTTAGAAATCTGTCCCCAAGAAAACTTTTTAATTAGATTTCCTCAACCTATAACTGATAAAGCACTTACACCAGCATTTACTTTTTAGTCAATCTGCTAAAGGGGGAGCCCATTGGGGGCAATATAATCTTGCGGGCGAAAAGTTATTTATTTTTCCCTAAATTTTTTGAAAAAAATTTTAAATATTTTTACCCTGAGATTCCTGACCTATACTTCCTTCAGGGAGAGGACCAAGGCAATAAGGTAAATTTGTAAAAATTTAAATTAATTAAAAAAACCTGCCCAAAACTCCAAACTCCTCTATTGGGACATAAAGGGTTTTCCAAAAAGAATTTAAACATTCCCCACGTAAAAAGCATGCCCGTCCAAAAGAGAGGGGATTCCTCCTCCATAGTCCCAGTTTAAAACCCAAAAATTTCCCCTTTGCATTTCGGGAAACACAAGCAAGGGTTTTAAAGGGCCCCAAGGAAAACCCAAAGGGAGAAAAGGGGGCAACCCTGTCTGGCCCCTCTTGAAAAAGGAGAATGCCTCTGACAAAAAGCCATTAGCGCGTACTCTAGCCCTTTGGTTCTCCCATACAAAATTTTTAAACTTGCGATAAGAAAGTTGGAACCAAAATTTCCCTTTTTTCCCTCATGACAGCCCACAATTTATCTCTTTTCCACACTGTCAAAAGTTTTTGGCAGCGTCCAATGAGAGAATTCCCCTCCCCCCCTGACGGGCCCGTACTCATTTGTAAATTGAGAAACATCTTCTTATGTTAATGGCATTTTGACTTTTTTGGGCAAAACCCCGACTGTTTCAATAAAACCCACTTGTTATGATTTTATTTAAACCCCTTTAGCTAAACTTTTGCCAATAGCTTAACATCATTGGGAAATAGCGAGATGGGGCGATGGGACCCGGACTAGAAGCATCCTAAACTGGCTTTAAATAAACATAAAAAAAACCCGCTTCCCTCATTGAATACGGCAATGACCATCCTGGACTGCCGCCTGGGAAAACCTCTAGGGAAAAACGGGAACCCAAAGGGTTCCCCCCGTGGAGATTAAAAAATTCCCGCTGGAAGCCGTCCATTCCTGCGGGTTTTTTTATTTTGGGGGCCCGGCACAAAGCAACCTCTGGGGTTTTTAAAAAAGTAAAAATTGGGGTGCTCTAGGCATTACTATCTTTTCCCGTGATAGAACCCAAGGGGAATGTTAACAAGAAATCTTTAATGTCACCCACCGACCCCCCACCCCCCCGAGGAAAATAAAAATTTATAAAACTGTAACAAAAACATTTAGGAAATCTGCATTCTCCCCCCGACTACCGACCTTTTTTTTTCCCGTTTTAAAGTTTCGCAATATTTAAATGGTGCTTTCTGGGATTTCACAAAATTAGCTAGTAAATTTTTCCTGCGCTTTCTCCTTGAAACTAAAAAACGTTCGGGAAAAAAAACTTTTTAAACCCTGCTACTTTAATCAACTGCTCCCTTCAATTCGTTTTGGGTTTTCCTCCCATTTTGCCCATTATTCCAGAAGGGGAACCAAGAAAAATCTGTTCTTTTTTCGCTACCCCCCCATCCTGGGAAGAAATTGGGGAAAACTCTTTTGTTAAAGTTTTTCTTTTACTAAACTTTTTTTTAATATAAATCCCCTTTACAAAAACTTTCATGGGAAACCCACACACATGCCACTGAAGCAGTTCCCCCCGTTTTTAGCAAAGAACTTCCCTTAAAATTTTTCTACGTCAAGCACCCATCAATTGCACCCAGAAGGGGTTTTTGGCGCCATCCCTGCCCGACCCCCGAAACCCCTCAGGGCCCCAGTCCAACACCAAACTGTCAAGGGTGAATGATTTAGAAATCCCGCAGTTGAATAAATTTAACTGATTTGACAAAATGGGAGGGAATTTAAATCCGAGGCCACCGTGATTCTACTAGAGAGTGAAAAGATGCGTAGCTGAATAACATATAAATTTCTTTTTCGTTGGTGTCTTAGTCCCCCAAAAATCACCCTAGACCTACCTCCATCAACAGTTTTGCAAGGAAGTAGGCTGGGCCGGGGGGGCGATATCTCCCCCAAGAAAATTTTTCACAGTTAAAGGATGCCCAAAAATTTATTAAAATCACCCAAGAGTAACCTGGGGCTCCCGGGGGGATTCCAACAGAGTTATTTTTTTTACGTATTTCGCTTTAGTATGGAGGAGGGGTATATATAGCACTATAAAAAACTGTGGTTTTAAATAGATTTTGGGAATGAAAAAAACAAAATCTACCATCTGTAAACAGTTTTTGAATCAATCATGTAAAAGGAATGGCCTATGAATTAGTACACTTACCCCTGAAAGCGAGGGTAAAAACCCAGTTTTAAGCTGCCCCCCCCCCCTCTCCCTTTTCAGCCATGGGGGTTTTTTCCTTATTTTGGTGGGTCTCGGGCAGACAACTATTGCAATGAGAAACCTTTTGCAACCAAGTTTAAAAGCATAACGCTTACTGAAGTCCCCCAAACCCTCTTAACGTTCCTGCCCCCAACCAATTAATAAAGCCCCCCCATAATAACAGTTTGGCAATAATCCAACCCTGGAGTAAACTTTTACACAGCCCCCTTTTAAAATTTTAATTTTCTAAGCAAAAAGTCCTTTCCTCCCAAAAAAATCCCCCCCCATAAAAACAACCATTAAACCAACCCCTTTTTAGAAAATAACAAAAATTTTAACCCTAAACCCTTCCTGCCGAAAACGGGTCCCAAATCTCTTGAGGGATCAATCCAAACATAATTTTAGACTAAGCTCAAGCTACGTTTTTCTAGTATTCCCAAAACCCCGCCCAGCAATTTTTTAGCAAAAAATAACAAAAACCCTTTTTATCTTTTTAAAACTCTAGTATTTTTTCAAAAAAAAAAAAACATGAAAACTTTTAAAAATAAAAAAGCTTTTACATAGAACTTCGCAGGGTTTTATGTTCATCCCCGCGCTTTGTCCCCCTCCCGGCCTCTCATTCAAATCCCGCCAAGTGATGCATTTTTTGGGGCCCGTCCCAAAAAAAATGTGTCGGGTTAAATGCAGAAACCCTTAATCGGGCGGTTTCATCATAAAAAGTAAAACAACAGCCCCGAGGGCCCCCAAGTCACAAATTAAAAGTCTGTAAATTGGCAAAAGGCGCCTTCTGCACCTCCCGCAAAAAGTCCCGGGTTTAAAAGATAAAACGGTGACCATCAATAGTCCCTGGCCGCCTTTTTCCCCCGGCCCGGGTCTCCCGGGTACCTCTGTCCCTATAGTTTTAATACTTAAGTAAGATAGCCGGGGTGGACCCCCTGGAGGAGGGGCACAATAGGGACCCGGGGGGCCCTCTCAATAGAAAAAAAGTCAACAAATGTGTCCCTTTCCAAAAGCAAATTTAATAGCCCGGCTTCCAAGAATAATTTCTGGGTCTCGACCCCCCGCTTTCCCCCCGGGGGCTCCTACCAGTCCGCAGGGGTTTTTTCCCCCGCGAGAAAAATATTTTAAGGTCATCCACCTTGGCCCTATAGGTTAAAAATGATTTTTTTAGGGAGCAGCAAGGTCCTTTAAAAAAAGGGGCAAACCGCATCTTTTAGAGCCCCTTATCCTTTTCCCCAGCTGCCCTTTCACTTGTTAGAAAATTTTGGGGCATATCTTGGCCCCCACATGAGACAAAGTCCCTTTAAACCCCCCAATATGTGAAGTTAAAAAATGTTTTCAATGGTATTACCCAGGGGGATGGGGGGAAAAACAGGGCCTGCATATAGGGGCTTTTTCCCCCTTTCAGTGTCCCTTTCTTTCCTGCACATGGGTGATTGTGCTTTCCCCTGGCCCCCCCTGGGTTGTCCCTTTGCTCATCCCCCTGACTCCTGACTTGGGTGCAGACGCAAAACCCTGTTACTTTTTGTTACTCTGGGCAAAGAAACCCGGTGTTTGTGGCATGCCTGTAGCTTTCCCAATGATCTTTTTCTGGTAAATGGGTGAAATGGCAAAGCCTCCAGCTTAGCTCCTCCCCCTGCCATATTTACCCGATTCTGCAGTTTGGGGGGCACTCCTCCTTTTCCTTTTTTGATCCTTTCCACGCCCTTTTATGGGTTTTTTCTGACCCCCAATGCTCTGGGCAGCTCCAACACCTTCCAAATCTCCTTTTCCCCGCAATCCATAACAAAAGAGTCCCGCTAACCGGGGAATAGAAAAGGAAAAGCTAGCAGGAAACTCAGCACCCCACTTCTGCTCTACAAAGCTGCTCCAAACCACGCCCCCACGCAGCTCATTTCTTTTTCGGGGAAATTTTTGATCCAAGGGGTTTAAATTTAAAGGTTTTTTTTTGCTTTTGTAGTCATTAAAAAAAAAACGGTGTTTTTCAACCCAAAAAGGGAAATTTTTTCCTGAGCATAATTTTTTTATCCAAAAGTTAATTAAGTGTTTTTCTGCTGTTGTAGTATTTTAAAATAAAACATCGTTTTAACACGCCACACAGCTGTTAATTTTTTGGGAAACTCCATTTTTTTGCGCAATTTAGATCCAAGGGTTAATTAAGCGTTTTTCTGCTATTGTAGTCAGTAAAATACACGTCGTTTTAACATGCCACATAGCTGTTAATTTTTGGCAGCTCATTCCTTTTGCGCAGTTTATATCCAAGGGTTACCCAAGCCTGTTAGTGGATTCATTTGGAGTCAAATACAGAGTGTGTATCTATCATATACAGATATCTTCATTAAACAGAGTCTGTAAATTTTTGAACAAACAGTATGTCAGACAGAGAAGTGGCAGGCTCTTCACATGCGAGTGGCAGTGGCACAAACATTCCTGGAGCAGGCACAGGTCGCAGTACAGTAAGAGGACGTCACAGCAGGGGTCACTCGGTGAGGCCAGAACTGCCGGTGTCATCTAGCGGCCTTGTGTTGACCAGCAACCAAAGGGTTCTTGATTGGTTGACTAGGTCATCCACTTCCTCCCAGATGACATCTGACAACCCCAGCCAAGAGTCAGTGGGAACGTCAGACACAACCCTTAGTTGGCATGGCCCGGGAGCAGGTCAGCGGCCCTCACCTGTCCTCAACCCGCCTCTGTCTCATCCGGTTCCCTCAGCCAGAGATCTACTATGTGGTCTGGTTTCAGTGAGGATGAACAATTTGAGGAGGACAGTCAGCAGCTACTTGGCAGCAAAGAAATGTATCCCCTGATGTGGAGAGTGGCATGGGAGGTCATGTTGTGAGGGGTCAGCCTCTGCATACCAATACCATTGAGGAGGACAGCAGTGTAGATCAAACAATAATCGATTATGATTTAGCCGACCGCACTTGGGAGCCAGGTGAAGCAAGGGCTTCATCATCGTCAGGAAAAGAGGGCGTCAGCTTGCGCTTCAAGCAGCGGCGCAGTCAGCAACTGGGTAATGTGGCCGTGAGTCAGCAGGGTAGCAGCAGTGCGAGGTCGGGAGCCAAGCGGCCACGGGGTAGAAAATCCGCTTCGCAGGTCCAAGAAAGAAATGGCACAGGGGCTCAGCGAGGCAGCGGCGGTAGTAGTCACTCAGTGCGGAGCATTGGCGGTAAAATCAGCTACTCCGCGGTGTGGCAGTTCTTTGCTAAGACACCGGAGGAGCCGAATATGGGTACATGTAGAATCTGTGGGCAGAAAGTGAAGCGTGGCCAGGGAGCTAACGTTGGCACCACGGCCCTGCGTCAACACATGCAGCGTCACCATCCAGTGGCCTGGGAGAAACGTGGCTCAGATGTGGTGGTCCATCCAGCCGCCACAGCAGCAGCAACAACAGAGCCCAATGGCACGCATGCCATTTCAGCCAGTCCAGGCTCCACTACCTCTGCAGAAGGGAGCTGTTTCTCTTTGCCATCATCTCCTGGTCCAGACGCTCCTGCTCCTCGCTACTCATGGCGCCAGCAGTCGTTCAATGAGGTGATTGCAAAGAGACAACAGTATGCGTTCAACCATCCTAAGGTGCAGAAGCTGACCGTGCTCTTGTCCAAGTTGTTGGTACTGCAGTCCCTCCCTTTCCAAATGGTGGACTCCGATCAGAGAATTAATGGCCTGTGCCGAGCCGAGGTGGAGAGTTCCAAGCCGTAATTTCTTTTCCAAATGAGTGACACCTGCCATTTGCTGATGCCATTTGAGGAGGTGACGTTATTTGTCAGTCGCCAGGACAACGGGATGAATAACGTCATTCCACTGCTTCATGTCCTGAAACAGATGCTGAAAAATCTGTCTGGGCAGGGGACTGGAGATGTGGCGACTACATCTCGCAGCCACATGAGTCCGATGGGGACTGAACTGGAGGAGGAGGACATTGGAGCACAAGCATTGTCTGGTGAAATTAGTGGTTTTTCTACCCAGGTGATCGGAGCGGAGGAGCAGGAGCAGCTGGAGGAGGTATATGGAGATGAAGAAGATGAGGCAGATGACCCGCAAGCACCGTGGCAGTATACAGTGGAGATGGAGGCAGGGAGTCCCTCAGAGTCACTTGTGCAGATGGCCTGCAGCATGCTGATTTGCCTGGCTAAAGACAGGCGAATAGTCAACATCCGGCAGAGGGATAACTTCTGGCTCTCCATCCTATTGGACCCTCGCTACTGGTCCAAAATGGGAGCCTTTTTCCCAGCTGCTGAGAGGGAGGACAAACTCAAATACTATAGAGAAATCCTCCGTAGTCAGTTGGCCGCTGCCTATGTGTGGCATCGTCCCTCCTCTGACAGGTCTGATCGGGGGATTCCTCAGCGCTCACGTACTACTGCCGCGGCTGCTGTGGGAAGGTGGAGGGGTCGGAGCAGTACCAGCTCCATCAGCAGCAACCTAAGTCTGGAGTCGCTGATGAGCAGCTTCCTTCACCCGCCTGGTGAGTAGGGCACTCACCAGCAGCAGCAGCAGCAGCAGGACCTGGAGCAGACCCTGAACCAACAGGTGGTGACCTACTTGGACAGCACTCTGCCACCCCAGTTAGAAGGTCCGCTGGAATACTGGGCAGCCAAACTGGATGTGTGGCCGCAACTTGCCGAGCTTGGAGTGGAGAACCTGTCCTGCCTGGCCAGTAGTGTGGCATCAGAGCGGGTGATCAGTGCGGCGGGGGCCATCATTACCCCAAGGAGAATCCGCTTCTCCACGGGAAATGTGGAACAACTGACCTTTGTCAAGATTAATCAGGCATGGATCGGCCAGGATTTCCACACACCACTGCCTTAGGCGTCAGATAACATCAGCCCTGATGCCTCACCAAAACTTTGAGAAATGAGTCTGGATTCAAACTACCTGCCTCAGCCACTATTCTGATGCCACCACCCGCCTGATGCCACTCATCTGCTGCCGGTTTCTCCATCTACCTACCACCATCTTTACCAGGGACTGGTATTGCCACCCACCTCCACACTCATTGTGCCACTCTATGACCTCATGCGGCTGCTTCTGTTGTTGATGCTGCGGTCACCTCCACACTGTGCCATTGTGCCACTCTCTGACCTCATGCTATTGCTCCTGCCGTGACGTCCACTCTCTGTCATTGTGCCACTCTGTGGCTTACTCCTGTTTTTGCCACCTCCAGAATTTGTCATTGTGCCACTGTCTGACCTCATGCTGCTGCTGTGGCTGCTGCTGTGACCTACACACTCTGTCATTGTGCCCCTCTATGACCTCATGCTGCTGCTGTGGCTCCTGCCGTGACCTCCACACTCTGTCATTGTGCCACTGTCTGACCTAATGCTGCTGCTGCTATTGATACCTTGACCTCCACACTGTGTCATTGTGCCACTCTCTGATCTCATGCTGCTGCTGTTGCTCCTGCCGCAACCTCCACACTCTGTAAATTGTGCCACTGTCTGAACTCATGCTGCTGCTGCTGTTAATGCCATGACCTCCACACTGTGTCATTGTGCCACTCTCTGACCTCATGCTGCTGCTATAGTCCTGCCGTGACCTCCACACTCTGTCATTGTGCCACTGTCTGACCTCATGCTGCTGCTGTTGATGCCGTGACCTTCACACTGTGTCATTGTGCCACTCTCTGAACCCATGCTGCTGCTGTGGCTCCTGCTGTGACCTCCACACTCTGTCATTGTGCCACTGTCTGACCTCATGCTGCTGCTGTTGCTCCTGCCGTGACCTCCACACTCTGTCATTGTGCCACTCTGTGGCCTACTCCTGTTTTTGCCACCTCCAGAATGACATTGTGCCACTCTCTGACCTCATGATGCTGCTGTGGATCCTACCGTGACCTCCACACTCTGTCATTGTGCCTCACCTCATGTGGCCTACTCCAGTTTGTTTGCCACCTTTTTCCAGAATGCCATTGTGCCACTCTATGACCTCATGCTGCTGCTGTGGCTCCTGCCGTGACCTCCACACTCTGTCATTGTGCCACTGTCTGACTTCCTGCTGCTGCTACTGTTGATGCCGTGACCTCCACACAGTGTCATTGTTCCACTCTCTGACCTCATGCTGCTGCTGTGGCTCCTGCCGTGACCTTCACACTCTGTCATTGTGCCACTGTCTGACCTCATGCTGCTTCGGTTGCTCCTGCCGTGACCTCCACACTCTGTCATTGTGCCACTCTGTGGCCTAATCCTGTATTTGCCACCTCCAAACTGTCAGTGTGACTCTGTCTGACCTCATGCTGCTGCTGTGATCTACATACTCTGTGGCCTACTCCGGTTGGTGCCACCTCCTCATTCTGTCATTGTGCCACTGTCTGACCTCATGCTGCTGATGCTTTTGATGACGTCATCTCCACACTATGTCATTGTGCCACTCTGTGGGCTCCTGATGTTTCTGCCACCTCCAGAATTTGTCATTGTACCATTCTGTGGTCTACTCATGCTGCTGCCAAGTGACCGCTGTCTCACTGGAACACCCTGTGGTTTCCTATTACTGTTTCCACCCTCACCACTCTATGACGTTGCCACTATGTTTAGTTTTCCCCTTCTTTTCATCTGTCAGAAGGAATGGGAAGGATCAGGATTGTCTAGCCAAAAGCAGGAGTGGATACAGAATACAGAAGGCATGCAAATATCCCATTTACTGGTCATCTCTGTTTTGGATCAACTCCTGTTTGTTTTTGGCCTTAGCAATACTGAGGGGATTATTGACCGATTGAAAGCGGACAATGACGGATGAAAGGAAGGGCAAAATGATCAGAGACATCAACGCAAAATTACTGCCAACACCCTCTCCACTCATTCAGGGGGTGGGGGCCTCTACATGTATCAGCGTTTAACAGAACAGGTTCTGTCATATTTTGTGACAGTTTAAAGCTCTGGCCTCATGGAGTGACCCCTGCCGTGATGTCCCCTTACTGTGCTGCGGACTGTGGCGGCTACAGTAACCTACTACTGTGTTCTTTGATGCTATGGTAGAATATTAGCCCTCAGCTTGTTTTTTTCCAGCTGGCGCTTCCATGACTTTATCAGGCTGCATTCCCGCTTCAGTTTTTTGGTCAGTTTTGCCCCCGTAAGTGCACAGGGAATTTTAGAGTGAAGTGATTCTAATAGCGGCGGCAGTCATGTGCGTGTCATACTAAAACACAGCATTGTATGAAGACCAAACCAAGCTCCCTCTGCATATTTAAGCATGGCACAACGTTCTACAGCACTCTACAGGCTCTGTGCAGCCAGGAAATAGCTGTTTTTTAATGCGATTCATCCCGAAGTATTTCGGACCGAAACTAATTTTGACGGAAAATTCGGCGAACCAAATTTTTTAGAAATTCGCCCATCTCTAGAAGTGGCCTATGATCCACTTCGGATCTATTGGGAATTTGCTATTGGAGAGTGCTGTCCTGGGTCATATTGCAAAACTCATTAGTCCTGGTTATTTGAAATAATGAAATGAGTAAGTCTTACAAAAAAGATGAATAGCTTCAGAGGAAAGTCAGTACTTCTACCCAGCTCGGGATTCGTTTTTGTCTTTATCTATGTAAATAGCAGGCAGACAGAACAAAACAGAGAGACAGATAAAAGTGATGCAGCAAAGTTACATTTCTACAATCTTTACTGATTGGCAAAATGCCCCATAGAGGTAGGGGAATATATAGTAGGAGCATGTGAATAAAATAGGTGTGACTGAATGAGCGGGAGCTGATGCAACCTTCGATAAAAAAGGCTCGCAATAGTAGGGTTGGCAGCCTGAACATACAGAATTTTTATCATCCGGCATATGCAGAGCCCAATATTACCAGACTAACCCCTGTATGTTGTATACTCCCTATGAAAGCGCATAAAGATTAATATTTGGACCTACTTGGAAATTCCCTCCATTTACTGGTTTCTGCTGTGACATTGGTTTATGTTACCATCTGTTACACCACCTAATATTACACATAGGCAGCTTGTTTTTAATGGGATTTATTTTTTTTTCATTTATGGGATGCAAGCACCAGAAAAGATTAACTGGGTGTTAATCTGAAGACTGGGACCACTCTCAATAGTTAGCGACAAGTACATTTTACATATTCATTTTACATTTCATATTGAAAGCAACAATGCAAATGTTAAAGTAATGGGAACACAACTTAATAACATTTCACATCACACAGAACAAAATACTCTGTGACTTCCAGCTCAATATACAGTTGAAACCAGAAGTTTACATACACTTATAAAAAGACACATATGCATGCTTTTCTCACTATCTGACAGGAAATCAGAATAAACCTTCCCCATTTTATTTCAATTAGGATTACACAAACTATTTATATTTGCCAAATGCCAGAATAATGAGAGAGGGAGAATTTTTAAGGCATTTTTATTACTTTCTGCAAAGTCAAAAGTTTACGTACATTTCATTAGTATTTGGTAGCATTGCCCTTAAACTGTATCACTTGGATCAAATGTTTTGGATATCCTTCCACAAGTGTCTTACAATAGTTGGTAGGAATTTTGGCCCATTCCTCCTGACAACACTGGTGTAACTGAGCCATGTTTGTAGGTCGCCTTGCTCGCATCGGCCTTTTCAGCTTTGCCCATACATTTTCGATAAGATTAAGATCAGGGCTTTGTGATGGCCACTCCAAAACATTGACTTGGTTATCCTTAAGCCACTTTGTAACCAGTTTGGCAGTATGCTTCCGGCCATTGTCCATTTGAGAGACCCATTTCTGCTCAAGCTTTAACTTCCTGCCTGATGTCTTAACCTGTTGCTTTAGTATTGCCACATAATCTTCTTTCCTCATGATGCCATCTATTTTGTGAAGTGCACCAGTCCCTACTGCAGCAATCCAACCCCACAGCATGATGCTGCTACTCCTGTGTTTTACAGTTGGGATGGTGTTCTTAGGCTTCCAAACTTCTCCCATTTTCCTAAAAAAGTAACGGTGGCCAAACAGTTAAATTTTGGTTTCGTCAGACCACAGGACATGTCTTCAAAAATGTAGGTCTTTGTTCCTATGTGCATTTCCAAACATTAATCTGGCTTTTATATGTGTCTTTTGGAGTAATGGCTTCTTCCTGCCAGAGTTGCCTTTCAGTCATTGTTGATACAGTACTCGTTTTACACTGGATAATGACACAATCTTACCAGCTTCTGCTTTTCTTGGGTTGATATGCACATGTCGGACCAAAGCATGTTCATCTCTGAGACACAGAACCTGTATGATGGCTGGACAATCCCATCTTGTTTGTACTTGCATATAATTGTTTGTACAGATGAACGAGGCATATTCTGGTATCTGGAAATTGCACCCAAAGATAATCCAGACTTGTACAAGTCCACAATTCTCTTCCTGATATCTTGGTTGATTTAATTAAACTTTCCCATGATGTTACACATAGAAGCAGTGTGTTTCTGGTTTGCAATTTCCAGATACCTGAAGGTCTCTAATTAACTAATTTGTTGTCAATAAACCTATCAAAAGCTTCCAAATACATGACATCATCATATGGGCGGTCTCAAATTGTTTAAAGGCATAGTAATCCTTGTGTATGTAAACTTTTGACTCTACAGAAAGTAATGATAATGCCTTAAAAATTCTCTCTCTCATTATTCTGGCATTTGGCAAATATAAATAATTTTGGTAATCCTAATTGACTTAAACAGGTAAGGTTTATTCGATTTATGTCAGAAGTGGGAAAAAAATGCATTGTTTTTTTTTTATTAGTGTATGTAATCTTCTGGTTTCAACTGTAGTTGCCTTTGATATACAAAAAATGCAATCATGATAAAAAAATGCAAGCCCCCAGCACCCCATGTACAAAACATACTGGGGAAAAACCCAAAAAAAATTTTGGTTCTTTTTGCCGGCATAAAAATAAGTTTGCCCACAGCGTAAACACAAAACCAGCAATCACAAAAAAGATCACGACAAAGCTTGCAAGGAAAGTAAGTCATGCCAATGAAAAGACGACTGAAAATGCTCAGATTTGTAGGGCCATTTATGTGGGGTGGAAGGGTCTTTTAATGTGACTGCCCCCAGGTATGGGGTTATAGTGGGGGAAGTTTGGTTCTGGAAATTATGCCCTTTTTTTTTTCAATTTTGATCTTGATCCCGGAATGCCCCCAAAAATTTCCAACAAAAAAGAAAGAGAGAAAGACTTCTTCACTCACATGATCAGCCCAGCCCCAGAGGCCCTTTCTCCACACTTCCCGAGCCTGTGGTCAAAACCCCCCAATGGGAAACCCGTTGGATTATCAGTTTTTTAAGTCAAAGGGGAGTCCCGCTGGATTCAGGGGGGGAAGGAAATTGGTGTTTAAAATTTTCCAAAATCCGAAACTGATATTTGCTATGGTAATTGATAGTGATCCTGAATGTAAAAAATTTTTCTTAGTATTTAAGTATTTAAATTCTACACCAAAAATCTCCAGAGAAAAAAAGGAAATTTTAAATAATCATTGCCAGGAAGACACCATTATAATGACTTGAAAATTTTTTAGGCGGTTTAGAGTAATTTATTGAGTAAACAATGTACTACTGTATAATTAAACCCAAATCTTGCATGGTTCACAAATGATGGCAACAATTTTTCTGAACTGTTCAGTGATTTTGCTTTTTGCTGTGTGATTCAATGGCTGACGAAAATAACGATATTTGCTTCAGAGAAAGCCGGGAAATAGTAATGATTCTCCCGGGAAAAAGGGCTGAAGTTTTTCTTTTTCGTCTTTATGGTATAATGGTATGTTGGCCCTTTCACAACGTTTAGTTGGTTTTTGTTGCATTGTTTAACAGCTATAACTTTTTTATTTGTTGAGCTATCGATGTGATTTTCTGTGATACTTTAATAGCCCCATTTTAGACTTAAGTTGGAAGAAAATATAAATGTTTTTACTTTCTAGTTATTTTTTCTAGTAATTATATAATGCTTCAGAAAACATTAAGGGCGACATTTATGAATTCGAATGCGTACTTTTTTTTTACTTGGCGCCGATACTCCAGTTCTCCAGAGTGTAGAATACGACAGTATGAAGATTTTTGGTGCATTACATAGAGGGTAATGCGCCAAACTTTGTATGGGCATAGAGTGTAATGCGCCAAACTTGGCGCACTAAGCTCTATGTAATGCGGCAAAAATCTGTCGTATTCTACACTCTCAGAATCTCATAATCCGAGCATTGATAAAACATTAAGAGGGCGACATGTATTAATTCGATTCATACTTTTTTTTTCTTGGTGCCAACACCATAGTTCTAAATAGAGATAGAAGAGTGTAGAATACGACAGATTTTTGGCACATTACATAGAGCTCAGTGCACAAGTTTGGGCATTAGACTCTATGTCCATACAAAGTTTGGCGCATTAAGCTCTATTTAATGCGCCAAAAATCTGTCGTATTCTACACTCTTCTATATCTATTTAGAACTGTTGTGTTGGCACCAAGTAAAAAAAAAGTACGCATTCAAATTCATACATGTCGCCCTCTTAATGTTTCAATGCTCGTATTATGAGATTCTGAGAGTGTAAGTTTGGCGCATTACGCTCTATGCCCATACAAAGTTTGGCGCATTAAGCTCTATGTAATGCGCCAAAAATCTTCATACTGTCGTATTCTACACTCTGGAGAACTGGAGTGTCGGCGCCAAGTGAAAAAAAAAAAGTACGCATTCGAATTCATACATGTCGCCCTAATATTTTTTACTGATGTTCTGGAAAAAAAAATGCCATAGTCATGAAGCTGTGGGTCTAATAAGTTAGAAAAGCAGGAAAAATTGTGCAGATTTTTTTTCGTGTAAATTTTTTGGAGTACATGGCATTTTTCAATTAAAGATGCAGCATGGTCTACCAATGGCTATTTTTAGAGTGTTTTCCCACGGGTTTTTTATAGGAAAAAAAGCCTAAAAATGCATGAAAAGAAATCTGTTAACAAAACACATCATCCAGAGAAAAGTTGTAAAAAATTCAAGCCCCACAAACAGCCACTAATTCTGTGAAGGTACACTGTTACTTGTGTATGTCATCATCTACCATCAATTTTGATTCATAACTTGTCTTTTAATGGTAATTAATAAGCATGACAACCATTAATGGTGGAGGGCAAATCTATTTTGAAGGTAGTTATTTATGTTTATTTTTGTTTCGTATTTTTATTTTTTATCTTTATAGTCTGGTCCTCAAATGTCCAAAGAATAATTTGGGGGACTGTTTACAAGAAAACTCAACCACAGCCTTGTACTTGTACATGTCTCTTGATTAGTCATATGACCAATTGATTCCAGTTGAGGCGGCCAGCTTGTTTCCATAACCATACAATAATGCTAATTATAGGGACCCAGACCTTTGGCTATCTGTGCGTGTATAGTATATACATTATTATATTTATAGCGGCTTGTCCTCAAGTGATTAATTGAACCTTGAGTCATTGCTTATACTATCTGTAGGGCCAGATTATAGGGTCAAAAAGGGGATAAGTGTTGTGAGGATTTCCGGTTTAACAAAGTACTGTATAATGATAAGGTAGTAGCAGCTATGTCATCAGTGAGAAAAGGAAGATTAGGTAACTTTC
>JAODAL010055856.1:0-23671 GCA_025379985.1 Phyllomedusa bahiana
GCCTCCCTACGGGAAATTAATATAGATTTTCTGTCCCCCGCAATGCTGGAATCGTCCGATTCACTCACCGGGACGGGTGCTCTGTTTCTGGCACTGATAAGTGCCGTTTCTTGTTGCGGTCAGTGCGGGGAAGACGGCGATTTAGGAGGAGCGGGGCCGGAGCTCGTTTCCTCAGCCTCCGCTCATGCACACGCCGGAACCGGAAGTTCTTATAGGATTTATATGGCTTCTTTTGGACTACACTTGCTCTATTTCCTGAAGTTAGACGAAACCAAATTTCCCTTATAGATTCCTATATAAGTGATAAGCTGGGAGGGATACTTTTTTCAAGTTTTCTGACGGAAACCTGTGACCAAAACCCCTAAACAAGACCTAAATGTAATATGACCTGGTCTTAAGACACCAAGTTACAGATGTTTGGGTATGTTCACATGGCGTCTTGCAGGCCATATTTCGAGGCGTTGTTGCACTTCAATACACCCTGAAATACGGCCTACAACTACAGTAATCATAGCTCTTAGGCTGTGTTCAAACGGCTTATTCAAGCCGTAATTGCGGGATGGATCACACCCGCAATACGACTTGAATAAGGGGGCGGGGCCGGGGCGCGGCGGGGGAGCTGCTCGCCGGCCCCATAGACAATGCATTATACGGCGCGTACGCGCCGTAAATAATGTGCATGTCACTTTCCTCCCCCGCGGCGGATTCGCCGATTGGGGAGGAGCGACGGAATCCATAGTTCTCTATGAGAACTGTGGATTACCGTAATGACTGAGACGGATTGGAGCCGTACTGAAGCGCAAATACGGCGTTCAGTACGGCTCCAATCCATCTCAGAATAAGCCGTGTGAACGAGGCCTTAGAGTGATTACCCTCTGTCTTCCCTGACATGTATTGTGCGCCGCTAGAATGAAGTGACATGTCACTTTTCCCAGCTTTTAAGCGCCGGGGATAACAGAAGTAAATGGGGCCTGGCTCGTGGGTACTTCTACAACACCTGGTGTCTTGCGGCACAAACAGTATGCGCCGCAAGACACCGTGTGAAGAGACGGCTCCCAGGGCCCCCCAGACAGCATGCACCCCTCTTCCCACACCACTCACCCCATCCTTTCACTTTATAATAAAAAAAAGACCAGTAATTTTAACTTTCTGACCTATATTCGTTGGCAGCATATATGTTACTTGACTTGTCAGGTAGGGACAGTCAGACAAGCAGGATGTAGAGCAGCAGGAGAACACTGCTGAATAAACACCCCTAGGAGCAACCCAAGGAGATTAATAAGGAAGGCGTGTTTTGAGGTGTTGCTGAGGAAGCAAAAGGTAATTGAGATGACTCCCCCCTCCCCTCCACTCCCTGCCTGCTCTCCACTTACTTGTGACAGCCGGTCACAGGGATCCTATACAATGTGGCTACTCTGAAGCAGAGGAGACCTGAGCTAAGAGTGATTTATTGCTTTTGCCTCCTCCACTCTCTGCCTGCTGTAGTCTCACTAGTAACATCCAGCTCACAGCGATCCTAAATAACGCTGCAGCCGGCTGCTCTGAAGCAGAGGAGGCAGCAGATGAGAGTGATTCTCCCTCCTGCCTCCTCGACTTTGTAACACTGCCTG
This sequence comes from Phyllomedusa bahiana, assembly GCA_025379985.1. Lineage (NCBI taxonomy): Eukaryota > Metazoa > Chordata > Amphibia > Anura > Hylidae > Phyllomedusa > Phyllomedusa bahiana. The sequence goes on from JAODAL010055856.1 coordinate 1,611, forward strand.
TGCGCTGCTGAACTTGTGAGCAGTCGTCTGGCAGCACTTCTTTACAGTGCTGTAGCCGACTGTTCTGAAACAGAGGATGCAACTGCAGGAGAGACAGAGCTCCGCCCTCATAAATTTCAGGGCCCTATAAAGCTGAGTTGTCTGGCCCCCCCCCTATCCTTCACCAACTCCGCCTGGCAAAGCCAGAAAGAAAGCAATTGTGTCATTGTTTTTGGATTTAGTTCTTGTTTAATTTTACAATGTACATTTATCTATATTGTGCAGGTCAGTGAAATGATACCACCACAGCACCATATATTTCCACCATAAAGTGACTGAATAATATCACCACACTGTTACTGAATATAATTCATTACAATCAGACCAATATTACCTCCATACAGTGACCATAGAGTGTTAGATACAAGTGCACACAGTACAGTTACATTTAGTGACTCACAGCTGATGTATTCTCTGATGAATCGTTCATGTTCCTTTTCTTCTCCATCCACTTCAAACCGCCATGATGACTTCTTAACAACACAAACACCTGAGACTCCTCACTTTCTTATCATCTTCCTAACCCTCCCTCCTATGTACAAACTCCCCATCCCTAATTCCACAAATGGTAATAATTACCCCCTGGTTCCCTGGTAGTATATAGCATCCTGACCCCTTAGTAGTTAGTTGTAACCCCCCCCCTCCTTAGGAAGATAGGTAGTGCCCCCCTTTAGGCAGATAGGTAGGTAGTGGGCCCGTCCCTTAGGTAGATAGGTAGGTAGTGGGCCCGCCCGTTAGGCAGATAGGTAGGTAGTGGGCCCCCCTTATGCAGATAGGAATGCTGGGGGCCTCCTCAGGTAGATAGGTAGGTTTTGGGGTTCCCCTTAGGAAGATAGGAACACTGGGAGGCCTCACACAGCTGGACAGGAACACTGTTCAGGAAGACAGGGACTTGCTGCTGCTCAGAGGGGGCTCGCGCTCAATACATTCAAACTTACATCTCCAGTGTGCAGTGACCGGAGCAGCTGGGCCCTACTCTCTCTGTCTGCAGGTGGAACAATTTGAATCCGTGAAGCCCCACTGATTTAAATAGTCATTCCGTCTGCAGACAGAGAGACAGGAAGGCCGGCTGCTCGAGTCACAGCGCGCAGGAGATATACGCTTGAATGTATTGAGCGTAGCTGTGACACACAGCGCAGGCCCTTCTCAGCAGCAAGCCGCCCCCTTCCCTTCCTGAGCAGCGCCGGCCCCTATTTTAATATAAACACATTGGGCCCCTGTCCTGTGTTCTTAGTGAAACGGGGCCCACCGGCCCCTTTGTTTCTCGTTTTTTTCACAGGGCCCCATACAGCAGTAACCCATGTACTGGCTTATGGTGGCCCTGCTCACTGGGTTACTTAAGCACTGCTCTTGCCGCATTAATTCATAACCCATAGAGTAAGTGCTGACACACAGCAGAGGCAGGTGTCACGTGTGTCAGTCTCTGGGCCCATTGCAGGATTCTCCGATGCTTCGGTGAGCCAGTCCGACACTGTGTACTGTGACATACTGAAGCAGAGCATGATCCCCTTCCTCCTGAAACTGGGACACACTGCAGTATTTAAACATGTTAACGGTCCCAAACACACCTACAAGATGACCACTGCTTTGCTAATGAAAATGACCAAGCATGTCTCCCTATTAAGCATCTGTGGGGCATCCTCAAACGGAAGGTGGAGGGGCTCAAGGTCTCTAACATCCACCAGCGCCATGATGGCGTCTGGAGGAATGGAAGAGGATTTCAGGGGTAATTTGTGAAGTGCTAGGAACTCTATGCCCATGAGAGTTAAGGCAGTTCAGGCCGGGGCCGGACATGGGGGCGCAGCCCTAGTGGGAGGCCCCACATGACCTGGCGCGCCGACCGTGGCGTGAGGTCAGGGGGTGGAGCTAAGCGTGCAGCGGGTGGGAGGGGCCGAGATATAAGGCCGCTTCCCGCGCCGCGCGGCAGCAGTTTGTGGCGGCATTCAGAACTGTACCACCAACGTGCATTACCCTATTCTGTCAATGGCTAACCTGGAAGCTGTTGAGGAAATGCTGGCGCAGCTCAGACACGCAGCGGGAGAACGTGGCCCGGCCTGGCTTCAGGCTCAGGTACGGGGCGCACTGGGGGGGGGGGGGTGTGTCGGCGTCTGCGGCTTCTGCTGCGGGGGCCTCTGCCTCTCCTAGTGTGGGCTCTGGGCTGGGGGCTTCATCCAGGTGGCGGACTCGCCCTCCGGAGCGCCTTAGCCCTGAAGTTACCCCACGGGTCCGCGCACGCCGTCGGAGCCCAGACGAACGCGCGGTCCGGCCCGGAGGGTCCCGGGAGGAATCCATGCAGGCGGGCGGACCCAGCGGAGCGTAGCGGGCGTCGCCCCGGTTCGGGGGTGGCATCGGCTGTGGCTCCTGTCGTCGAGACAGTGGGACCCGCGGTGGGGCCCTCTGGCGAGGATCCAATCAGGGGGCCCGCCCGGGATCGTCGGCGGGACGTGGAACTGGAGGATTTCGCTGCGGGAAGCAGTTTGCGTCCTACTCGAGGCGCTGAAGAGTGGTGGACAGCCGGTCCGGGAGGGCTGGATCCTGGGAATCGACTAGGGGGTCCACTTGGGGGCCCTCCGCCGAGGGAACTGGGTGAGCGGCTTCGGTCAGAGGTCCATCTTGTCCGGAGTCGACGGCCTTCTGAGGTTGGCATGCGAGGTGGAATCAACAGCGACTGAGAGCCGGGTGACCATCTTCAGGGATCGGGCAGCGCGGCTGGCGGGAACACAGCTCCCGTGCAGCCTGGTAAGTCATCCTCTATGCGTGTATTGTCTCCATCAGGGTGTTCGTCACGGGGATCGCCGGTGGAATTAGCTCCGACGGGGGGGAGGGGTCCCGACTTGGCAAGAGTTGGCGGGCAGTTTGAGGGATCTTTTGGTTCGGTTTCAAGAGTCGAGCGGACCGGTGGCGCCGTCCCCGGTATACTCTTGGGGTTCGACGGTGACATCTTTGGGAGGCCCTCTTCCTTCTCCGATGGGAACGGGCGAGCTAGGAACGGGTAGTGGACAGGGTAAAGGGGTGACTGTTTCGGTGCAAACTGAACAGGACTCCCTGGATAGGGTTCGCTTATAAGACAGGGCTAAAGGGGAGGTTTACGTATGTTTCGAGGGCCCATTAGGGACACATTTAAAGAAGGAGGGGAAGGAAAAGATATGGCAAGACGAGTACGTCGAGATCTTTTCCCTTCTCCCCCTTGAGAAATTTAATTTAGCAAAAGGGAAACGGGATGAAAGTAAAAAAGAGGAGGAAGAAAAACGGAGGTGGCGGTTAATTCCGCAGACCTTTACAAACTGGCTGCAGGCGTTTGCCATTTTTGCAAGCATCATTTGAGAAAAATCCCAGGAGCACTGTTTGGCATTGTTTTGCTATATGGATTCCATAGGGGAGGCACAGAGGGTTTATGGGGGCCAGGCGTGGCTCCGCTATGACGAACAATTTCGTCAACGAAAAGCGGTGCGACCTTCAATCCGATGGGATCATAAGGACATCGGATTGTGGTTGCGAGTTATGGCTCCTACGCGTTATGGTCAGCCCTTTCAGGGAGGACCTGGTGGCTCCGGGCAGCAGGGGGGTACCGGGTTGTTTGGGGGCGGTTCCCAAGGGGGATTTAAGGCCGGTATCTGCTGGCAATTTAACGACAATCAGTGTCGGTTTGGGACAGGCTGCCGCTTTAAGCATGTCTGCTCCGTGTGCAGTGCAGCATCCCATGGGGCGTCGCGATGCATGCGAAAGGGAAAGGGAAAAGGGGCTGGTGCTCCTCAAGGGAGTGACGCCGGTGAACATCCACGCGATGGTTCCGTACTTAAATAGGTACCCCGATCGGTCGGCGGTGAGGTTATTGCAAGAGGGGCTTAGCGAGGGTTTTCGTATCCCATCGCCTGCTCATGCAGTTCCGTTTTCAACGAGGAATCTGCAGTCGGCACGGTTACACTCAGGGGTTGTGACTGATAAATTAGTCAAAGAGGTCGCGCTGGGCATGATGGCGGGCCCATTTGGATCTTTGCCGATTCCTGATTTGGTGGTTTCTCCTTTAGGGGTTGTCCCAAAAAAGGAGCCTAATCAGTTCAGGCTGATTCATCATTTATCATTCCCCAAAGGTTTATCGGTCAACGACGGCATCGACCCCGAACTCTGTTCGGTGGTCTATACTTCTTTCGACGCAGCCCTTTGCTGGGTCAGGAAGTATGGCCATGGGGCTCTCATGGCCAAGACGGATATTGAATCCGCCTTTCGCCTGTTGCCAGTTCACCCGGATAGTGCGCGTCTTTTGGGTTGCTTTTGGGAGGGGGGTTTTTATGTCGCTCGGTGTTTACCGATGGGGTGCTCGATATCATGCTTCTACTTTGAAGCATTTAGTTCTTTTCTGGAATGGGTGGTCCGGGACGTCTCAGGGGTGCCTTCTGTCATCCACTATTTGGATGACTTTCTTTGCATTGGCCCAGCGGACTCAGAGGTATGTAGGTCGCTGATGGCATCGATGCAATGGGTAGCGGGTCATTTCGGGGTTCCATTGGCCCCTGAAAAAATGGAGGGCCTGACTACGGTTATTAATTTCTTGGGCATTAGGATTGATTACTTGCTCATGGAGTGTAGCTTACCGGAGGACAAGCTGGAGGATATGCGGCGGGGGATAAGGAAGATTCTGAGCAGCAAGAAAGTAATGCTGAGGGACTTACAGTCCCTTTTGGGCAAGCTGAACTTCGCCTGCCGCATCATGCCCATGGGAAGGGTGTTTTCTCGGCGATTGGCGGGGGCAACGGCAGGTGTTCAGGCTCCGCATCATTTTATTCGTGTGACTGAGGGGATGAAGCAGGATTTGAGGGTGTGGCATTCCTTTTTGGAACGTTATAATGGACGATCAATCATATTGGATAGGGCTGTCTCTAATGCAGACCTGGAATTCTTTACTGATGCGGTGGGGAGTGTGGGGTTTGGAGCTTACTGCCAAGGGGAATGGTGTGCGGGACGTTGGCCTGGGTCTTGGGTGAACGCGGGGCTGGTTAGGAACTTGGCCCTGTTGGAACTGTTCCCGATAGTCTTGGCGGTTGAAATCTGGGGCGAACAATTTAGGAACAAGAAGATCCGTTTCAATTGTGATAATATGAGTGTGGTTCAGGTGATTAATTCTGTATCGGCCTCTTCTCCGCCAGTCCTTTGTTTATTGCGTCATCTGGTGTTAAGGTGTTTGGAGCTTAATATGTGGATTGTGGCGACACATGTCCCTGGGGTCAAAAATGACCTGGCCGATGCTTTATCTCGTTCACAGTTGGAGCGCTACTGGGAACTGGCTCCGGAGGTTGCGGAAGTGGGATTGAAGTGCCCCGAGGAATTGTGGACCGTGGTTTTGATTCCGCAAACCGGTTGGTCCGATCGTCGCTAGCGAAAGGAACCTGGGATGCCTACGCTGTATCGTGGGTGCTGTGGGAACGTTGGTTGGAGGTAGTGGGTCCTCTTTCTACACACGAGGAGATAGCGGCGGCGCTGTTTAGCTGCGTCGGGCATGCGGCCAATGAGGGATGGTCGGTCTCCAAGGTATCGAGATTTACATCGGCCTTGGCCTTTGGCTTTAAGGTTCGGGGAATAAATGATGTTACAAATTTATTTTTGGTACAACAGGCTTTGAGAGGTTACAGAAAGGGGTCTTCGTGGGTGGATAGGCGTCGCCCGGTTGTGTTTCAGCTTCTGGAGAAACTAGGGCAGAAGCTGTTGGATATCTGTTCCTCTAGCAGTGAGGTTACTCTGTTTCGCCTTGCGTTTTCTTTGGCCTTTTTTGGGGCACTCCGGATTGGGGAACTTGTTTGTCCTAGTAGAAAGGTGGCTGGGGGTTTGTTTTTGGAGGATGTAGAGTTGCGCTCTGGGGGTCTTCAAGTTTGCATCCGGAGGTCAAAAACGGATGAGACGGGCAGAGGGAAGTTGGTGCGCCTGGGAGCGGTCAGGGGGGGGGGGGCGCTCATGTGCCCGGTACAGTGTTTTGTTAATTTCATTAGGCAGCGTGGGGAGGCTCCCGGCCCATTGCTGGTTCACGCGGACGGTAGTTTCTTATCACGGTTCCAGTTTACAGCGTTGTTTCGACGCGGGTTGGGGGTTGGATGCGGCTGCGGTGCGCCAGATAGGACGATGGGAATCCGATCGTTACCGGTTATACATCTGCCCTCATCTCGTACAGTTATAGTTGGGGGGGTGGGTCGGAGTTAGGATAATAAACGCAGATAGTTTGGGGGGCAGTGTTTTGCTCCTATTTACGAAATGTATTGCTGTTTTTTGTATTAATCTGTCATTTCAGGGCGTTTCCTGGTTTGTATCTACAGTCACTCGTTCGTGCATTGGGGTGCCCAGAGAGCGGCACTGCAGGCGAGTGTTCGTCAGCTCGGTATCCCAGAAGAGGTCGCAACAATACGGTGGATTGGAAAACGTGGAATGGTTTGGAGTCAAGTGCTGTCGGATTTTCAGTGTCTTGTGGGCTGAGATCGGCCGCCCGACATTGTGGTCTTTCACATTGGGGGCAATGACCTGGGGATGCGTCCGCTTCGGGAGTTAATCAGGGACATGCGACATGACTTGTTACGTTTGTGGTCTCTTTATCCGAGGATGAAGACGGTTTGGTTGGACATTGTGCCGAGGCTAGCGTGGAGGCACGCGGAATCTCTACCAGGCATTAATCGAGCTAGGATTAAGGTGAATAGGGCTCTGGCGTCGTTTGTGGCTAGGAATGGGGGGTTTGTGGTGCGGCATAGGGATTTGGACCCGGGTGAGGGAGAGTTTTGGCGACGGGATGGTGTTCACTTGAACGCCAATGGGTTGGATTTATGGTTATTAGGCAATCGGGACGGAATCAAGAGAGCTTTGGGGCTGGTGGGGCCGTCGCGCTCGTAAGGGGTCACGTGCGCTAGCTGTGGCAGGTTTTGTGGTCCTTGGAGGTGGTGGAAATTAGTGGGGGAGTCAGGCTCCGCTTGGCTCCCAGTTGTTGAGTGACCTAGTCTGGCGAAGGTTGGGGGCTCCACAGGGCAGAGTCCTTGGGAGCGGGAAAGAATGGTTAGCTGCCTGAGGTGGTTTTTGGTGCCCTGAAGCCGGGGGTTGACGGCTGAGGGCAATGGCTGAGGAGTGAGAAGGAGGAGGAGTTTAGCCAGACCATGGTTTTGTTGGGAAATCACAGCTCCAAGGACCTTAGCCCCAAGTGTATTTATGGATGGTGTCAAATAGGCTTTTGGGAAGGGATAATGGGGGAAATGGGTATTTGGGGGTTCTTCGGTACCCATTTGTGTAGGTATTTATGTTTGTTACTTGTTTTGTTAATAAAACGGCTGCTGTGGCCAAATTATCCAACCCATGTCTCAATGTCTTCTTGGGAGAGGGGGAGGGGACAGATGGGTGTGGGTACATTGGTCATGGATAGCCAAAGATAGGCGTTGCTTAGGGTCATGGAAAATAATGGTGGCTGCACAAAATATTGACATTTTGGGCACAATTTGTCCATGTTCATTTAGGGGTGTACTCACTTTTGTTGCCAGCAGTTTAGACATTGATGGCTGTGTAAGTTATTTTGAGGACACATCAAATTTACACTGTTATACAAGCTGTGCGTTGACCACTTTACATTGTATCAAAGTGTCATATACTCAGTGTTGTCCCATGAAGAGATATAGTACAATATTTACAAACATGTGAGGGGTGTACATCTGTGAGATACTGTATGCACATTATAGTAAGATTTAAAAAAATAATAATTTTCACAAGACAACTCCTTCAACACATACCTTAGCTGCCATGTTTTGGCCCATGCTGCTAGTTTTTTAGTGTTTCTCTGTTATTTCTCTGAGTTTTTAACAAAGTTTTGTGATTTGTCTTCTCTGTCTGACTTAAGTTAAAGAGGACTAATGACATGTCTATTTTAGTAAATGTCTTCTGCATGCCATAACAATTCTAGAACATCCTCTCTTATAACTCGGTGTTGTTCCTCTGTTATTCCTTCCAAAAAATCTATTTCTGAATCTGTCAGCTGGGTTACCCTTTCCAGTCTTAAAGGGTGTGTGTCCCTGTACACAATGACTTTGTCAACACTGATTGATTAATGTCATACTGTGCAGTGACATACAGGGGGAAAAAAAGTATTTACTCAGCCACCAATTGAGCAAGTTCTCCCACTTAAAAAGATGAGAGGCCTGTAATTGACATCATAGGTAGACCTCAACTACGAGAGACAAAATGAGAAAACAAATCCCGGAAATCATATTGTCTGATTTGGAAATAATTCATTTGCAAATGATGGTGGAAATATTTTGCAACAGGAGTATCTCGCTGATGTCTCACATCCCCAAGGTGTTCACAGACACGTCTGCGCAATTGGCGTATCGTCTTACCGAAATTGTTCCACAAGGAAGGACTTTGTCACACAGGCAGCTGACTTGAGAGAACGCTTTCATGCCAAAGGATATCCAGACCATATCCTACGAGAAGCATATCAAAATGCTCTTGCGAAAGACAGACGTGATCTACTGTCCCCAAAAATGGAAGATGATAGAGCAGCAGCAACAACACGGATAATAGGCACTTATGATAATGCTGCCGATGAGGTTAGGGAGATTATTCATCGACATTGGCATATCCTTCAAATGGATGCTGACATTATTGGACACATAGGCGAGACCCCACAGATTACGTACAGTAGGGGCAGAAATTTGAAGGATCGACTGGTCCACAGTCATTATACCAGACATCAGACTCAAACATGGCTCAGTAAACCTAAGGGATCTTTCAGGTGCAGGGACTGTGTGCCATGTCCACACATGGAGAGATGCTCTACTTTTGAAGATTCTGAAAAGAAAAATGAGTTTCATATCCGTGAATTTATTACCTGCAAAACCACACATGTAGTTTATTTAATTAACTGCACGTGTGGGATGAAATATGTCGGTAAGACGATACGCCAATTGCGCAGACGTGTCTGTGCACACCTTGGGGATGTGAGACATCAGCGAGATACTCCTGTTGCAAAACATATCTGGACACAACATAATGGAGATGTAAGCTGTCTAAAATGGATTGGTATAGATACTGTAAAACCAACAATTCGGAAAGGCGACATGAATAAGAGATTGTTACAGAAGGAGACTCTTTGGATTTTTAAGTTAAAAACACAGGCACCCTTCGGATTAAATGAGTATGTAGACTATAGTTGCTTTATCTAATTTTGTTTCCATCTTAGGAAGATTATTCGTATATGCTTCTTTGTCCCCAACTGTGGCTATCCATGTTTCCTTTGGCTTAAGTACAGTGCTATCTGCACTGGATTTCAGCCATAAATATTGCTGAAACCGCTAAGAGACTGGTGGCGTTATTTAACGCTACCTCTCATTGTTGTCCTAAGTAAGTTTTACAAGTTAGACCTGTGCAGTATCATACTGTGCCGGCTGCAAACTATGGACGCTTTACCCGCCTCACTGGTTACTAGGGGCGGGGCTTTAAACACGTTGGCCCGTGATGACGTACGCCGACTATAAAGGCGCGAAATAGAAGCGCGCTCGCCGTCTTTTACCATTGCAGTATCGACTGCCGTCTGCGGTGGACCGCATTAGCTTTGACGTGACATCGAGCGGTCATAACTCGTAAGTTTCCTTGGCGCGGCTGCATCTCGCGTCCTGCGTACCCCGAGTTAATGGCATTGTCCACTTGCACCGCATGACTCTAGACGGACCTGTATGAGCATTGCTGTCCACCATGTTAGACACCTACTGCATTCCAGCTGATTATTTGATATTGGTAAGGTGGTCTGGTATATACACCTAAGAAATCCACTCATAAGGTAGGGGCTGTCTTGTTATTTATATAGTCATACCGTTACTAACATCGGTTGTTGGGCAGGATTTGCTGCCATTATCAGGTGGACAGCTTAATAGTTCTTGAATGTGATCACCCTACGTGAGTATTACACATCAATAAGGCATTACAACTCTGCTGATGTCTTTGATGTTTGTCTGATTTTGTGTCGGTATTCACTGTTTTTCTAGGTTAATTTGGTTGGTGTTTAGGTTGAGAGTATTACACACACGCTTTTTACCTAGACCCTTGCAATATTATTGTTGGTACTCCTTTGTATTTCCCCTTAAATTAGTCCCCTGAGGAAATCTTGTGAGGAAGATTGAAACATGTTGGGACAGGGTTTTTTAGATTAGTTTAGTACTAGGGTGAGGTTCCGGTTGGGAGCGCCCTTATCGGGGCGGGATTTCCCATTTTCAGTAGGTTAGGCTTATCTTAGTATGGTTAGGGTACGTTTAGTCATACATGTATTATTAGATATGTTTGTCATTTGTAGGCCTTTGAGAGATTTTTAATTGAATATATATTAAAAGTTATATTTTAATAGTTTTCCCTATCTGGTATACCATATAACATTCTCCCAATACTCTTCTGGATCATCCAAATGCTCTCTAGCAAACTTCAGACGGGTCATGTATTAGCCTTAAACAAGGGAACACGTCTGGCACTGCAGAATCCGAGTCCCTGGCGGCATAGTGTGTTACTAATGGTAGCCTTTGTTGCGGTGGTCCCATCTCTATGCAGGTCATTCACAAGGTACCCCCGTGTGGTTCTGGGATTTTTGCTCACCGTTCTTTTGATCATTTTGACCCCATGGTGGGAGATCTTGCGTGGAGCCCTAGATCAAGAGAGATTATCAGTGGTCTTGTATGTCTTCCATTTTCTAATTATTGCCTATTGTAGATTTAGTCTTCCCAGCCTGGTGGAGGGCTACAATTTTGTTTCTGGTGTCCTTCAACAGCTCTTTGGTCTTCACCATAGTGGAGTTTGGAGTTTGACTGTTTGGGATTGTGGACAGGTGTCTTTTATACTGATAACATGTCCAAACAGGTGTCATTACTACATGTAATGAGTGGAGGAGAGAGGGGCCTCTTAAAGAAGAAGTTACAGGTCTGTGAGAGACAGAAATCTTGCTTGTTTGTAGGTGACCAAATACTTATTTTCCACCATAATTTGAAATAAATTATTTCCAAATCAGATAATGTGATTTTCGGGATTTGTTTTCTCATTTAGTCTCTCATAGTTGAGGTCTACCTATGATGTCAATCACTAGCCTCTCTCATCTTTTTAAGTGGGAGAACTTGCACAATTGGTGGCTGACTAAATACTTTTTTCCCCACTGTAGCTCCAATTGGTTTATGCCAAGCTGGCAGATTCAATAATAAATTTCTATAAGAAATAGAGGAACACCAACACAGAGTTCTAAGAAACATTTCTCCAGACTTATTTTACAGGGAAGTATTTCCTGAAACAGACCTATAAGTAACCTTTTTACGAGGCTAAGGATTCAAGAAGTGCAGAAGTAAGAGAATTGTGTTTATTCATTCATTTATATCTTTTGATTTGACTTGCATATTTCTTGTGGGATTAATAAATATGTGCTTCATGATTGCCATTGCTACCCAGAGTACATATATAAGTATATCCCAGGCAGCATTGGGGCTTACTGCCTCTAACTGGAAATTTTTCAGTGTACTAAAATTGAGCTCAGTATGGCCTTATGTTTTTTGTGCTTTTTGGGGTAAATGTCCCTTTTTTTGTAAATCTTCTGAAATCGCTAGTGAATGCAAAATCCCTTGATGCCTCAATCTCTGTAAAGACTGTGAAGGATTTATAGATATTTTAAATTTTTAAACAGCAATGAAGAAGCCAGCGAGGAGACCCATGAGTCTCCTCAGAGGTCTATTGGAGGCTTCTAATACTACATGTACCTAGCAGAACATTGCAGGGTTTAGAGCAGCAGCCCTGCCTGGAGCCATGCCCTTTGTACAGCACTGATAAGTAGCTTTGGATAAAGAATCTAGGAGTGTTCCTTTACTTGTTGATAGTAAACTGTGTGCACAGGGTGATAATGTTTTATCTTTGTGCTGTGTGAATATAGGTAGGAACTCCCAATCTACCTGTAAAGCTAGTTTCACATGATCATATTATGAGCATATTTTACAGAACTATAGCACAAAAGATCCCTATGATACTGCAAATTTGGTTTTGTAAGCAGGCATTTAATGATTTTTCAGATGCTTTTTTGATTTGAAAACCTACTGTCAACCCTCCCCGTAGACTTTAATAGAATTTTTTTTTCTACTGAGTGGATTTTCACACCACCAGCGTTCCAAAAAACTCTGTGCTATTCAATGATTAGGGGGATGTGCGAATCGGGAAACCGCGGACAGAGTCATCCCCTAAGATCATTGAAAAGATGATGAAATACTGGTCAGATTCATAATCAGAATCCAATTGGTATTTTGTCAGTGCCATGTGGCCATAGCCTCACAGCCAAAGTGCTGTCACTAATGTGACACAGTAAATTGATGTCTAGTTTCATTACGACGACCATTAAGGCTAGGTCTACACAGCTTTGGACAAAAAAAACACCTGAAAACCAAATCCTAAAACGTTCATAAAACACTGCCTGTCAAAAGCTGCTGAAAAAATGTCTCTTTTTTATGTGTTTCTGCTGCGTTTTTTTATTTGCAGAGATGCACAGTAATAGATTTGCTTTGTATTTCTGCAAAAAAGTGCCAAAAAACGTCCGGCACTTTACATAGTCTCCAATAGTAAATTTTCTGCCCAGCATGGTGAGACAACCCCTTTAAATCAGTTTGAATATATTTAAATTTAAATGTTCAGTTTAGTATAAATGACAAGCAGTCTGTATTCCATAGATCAGCACAATTCCAGAGATACCACTGTTGTAAAGCAGCAGTTTTACCTAAAGGTTGTATCTATTATATAATTTCAGTCCCATTCAGGAGGAACACCCTAAGTATACCAGATTCACACTTATATTTAACACTTTTTGAATAATAAAACAAAAAGGTTGCTTTCACATGGTGTATTTTTGGTGCATTTTACTTGCAGAAATGCACAGCATTAAACTTTCTTTATTGCTATGCATTTCTGCAAGTTAAGAAACACACCAAAAGTCCACCAAGTGAGAGCACCCAAACTCCATGAAGGACTCCGGAGACAAACATTATAAACTAATCGTCCATGAGTGTGTGATCTCTGAAACAAAGATACAAGTATAAACCTACCATCAAAATATCACAAATAACTGTAATGAGTAACTAAAGGCATTTGAATACTTGCAGACCAAACAAGAACATATGAGCTCTGCTGTTACCTGGCTTTGAGAAGATTCTGGATCCCTGCAGGTAGCAAAGATCTTTTCTGGAGGATTTTGACGATTCAAAAACTGCTGAATGAATTCAAAGCCTATTCCTCTATTAGAGCCAGTTACCAGGACAGACTGGATCTTAAAGTTAGACATGGCTGCTCAGATTCACAGCGAGCACAGGCTGCAGTTTTTCTGGCTCTTTTTCTGACCTCGAATTCTTTGGCAGGAAGTAAATGTAACATGTGACTGTTAACACTTTGCACACAAATTAAGCAATTGGTAAAATCTTGCTATTTTTTTTCTTTCTCTTGAGCTTTCATTGTGATTTAACAAAAATAAATAGCAAAAATGCAGCTCAGCCAGATTTTTTCTATTCAAAACATATAGGGTAAAGTGCACATGTGTGGCTGTTTAGAACTTTTTATGTGCTCTTCAGGTTATCAGTTTCTCAGTCTGTCTTTTAACTTGAACCCACTCCTGTCCCAATGATCAATCGTGATTGATATGTTTTCATTGAAGAAAATGTGACAGTTTACAACTGATCACATCTAGTATATAGGGCTGCAGCACATTTTAAAATGTGTCCCTCCAACTTTTCTGTGAAATGGACAGTTGTTCACTAAAGACTAAGGGTGACATGTATGAATCTCGCCGCGTCGGAGCGCACGTTTTTCGACAGTTTTCTGACAAAATTTGCACCTCATGTATGTCGGTGCTCGAGGTGTGCTTATACATGCCGTGTAAAGTCCGCCGCGCCTCGCCAGTGTGTGGGGCGCAGTGCGGGACTTAGGTGCAGTACGGGACTGCACCTAAGATTCGCCGCCCGAGGTAGTTTGCTCATACATGCCGTGTAAAGTCCGCCACGTGTGTGAGGCGCAGTGCGGGACTGCGCCTAATATTCGCCGTCTGAGGAGGTGCGCTCATACATGCGGGGAAAAGTTCACCGCGTCTCGCCAGTGTGTGGGGCGCAGTACGGGACTGCGCCGAACATGTTTTCCGATTCGAGACAGGCTGGAAAACAGTGAAAAATCATTAAAGATGTCCGTGCGGCATGGAGTATGAATAAAAAAATCGCCTTTATTAGGTGTAAAACATTATCTGAAAAAGAGCTCAAACCTACTAAACAAATACATAAATAAAACCACTTTCCAAAAATCAAGAACGGCGCAACATCAGGAGTTTGGATATTAGAAATTGCCGGGAAATACAGTAATTCAAATTCTGTAAGCTATTCTCATTGGTCGGCAGAAACCAGCCAATCAGAATAGGAGCGAAAAAAAATAAATAATTCAATAAATTCATTTTTATTTATTTATTTTCGTTACATCCATTCTATTGATCATTGGCTAACGAAAATAAAGAAATAAAAATTAATTTATTGAATTAATATTTTTTTTTCGTTACCCCCCTATTATTGTCCATTTTATATACACATCGGGACAACTTCGGGAGTCTTATCATTTGATTTCGGCCATGTACAGTTTTATTATAGATTGCATTAGAAAACCCATAAGAGCGTCGCTCGCTCTCCCATTGGCCCAAATAACCGCGCCTCTTTTAACTTAGCCAATCACAGAGCTCGCTCTGCATTTCTTTTCCCCATAGAACTCTATGAGAAGGTAGCTCAGCCGCTGATTGGCTAAGCTGGACGAGCCCCTCTTCCCCCCAACCAATCACAGTACTAGAATATTTTCCATACACAGTAATAACTTTTAGGGCGCCCTTCTATAGCGCCCTTCTTTCTCCACTCAAAATAGACGCACTACATATGATTGGTGGATTCATATCTGCCGCCTGGGCTCAACCAATCAGCTCTTTTCTGCCTTTTTTACTGTATTTTGAACTGTCCCGCCTTTGAATTTGATTGGTCAATACTTCTCCATAGCTTATAATGGTTCACTGTCACTCCTATTCTGATTGGTTGGTTTCTGCCGACCAATGAGAAGTGCTTACATAATTTGAATTACTGTATTTCCCGGCAATTCTCTATATCACAATTCCTGATGTAGCGCCGGTCTCGGCAACAAACGCGTTGTTAGGGATTTGATTGATGTATGTTTATAGAAGGTTTCAGCTCTTTTTCAGATAATGTTTTACACTTAATAAAAACTATTTTTTTAATCATACTCCATGCCACACGGCGCTGAGAGCTGAAATTTCATTGCCCCGATCTCGCCATAGACTACAATAGGAGATAGTAGCTCGCGCTCTGATTGGCCGAGATTGCCAAGCCCCTGCTAGTTCAACCAATCAGCTCTTTTCTGCCTTTTTACTGTATTTTGAACTGTCCCGCCTTTGAATTTGATTGGTCAATACTTCTCCATAGGTTAGAATGGGTCCCTGTCGCTCCTAGTCTGATTGGCCAGGATTGCCAAGCCCCCGCTAGCTCAACCAATCAGATATTTTCTGCATTTTTACTGTACTTTGAACTGTCCCGCCTTTGAATTTGATTGGTCAATACTTCTCTATAGGTTATAATGGGTCCCTGTTGCTCCTATTCTGATTGGTCGAGATAGCCAAGCCCTCGCTAGCTCAACCAATCAGCTCTTTTCTGCATTTTTACTGTACTTTGAACTGTCCCGCCTTTGAATTTGATTGGTCAATACTTCTCCATAGGTTATAATGGGTCCTGTCGCGCCTATTCTGATTTGCTGGTTTCTGCCGACCAATGAGAAGCGCCTACAGAATTTGAATTACTGTATTTCCCGGCAATTTCCAAGATCCTTATTCCTGATGTAGCGCCGTTCTTGATTTTTGGAAAGTGTTTTTTTTTTTTTTTTTATTAAAGAAGGTTTCAGCTCTTTTTCTGATAATGTTTTACACCTAAAAAAAAGCGATTTTTGGAATCATACTCCATGCCGCACGGAGCTGAGAGCCGAGATGGATCTCTTTTGCGATCTTCTATATGTTTCCTCTCATGTTACGTTCTTGCTTCACTTCGCCTCCTCCAGGTCAGTTAGACCAGAATCAACTAGGTCTGCCTGTCGGAGCTGGCGAGCGCTGCACTTTGCCGACCCGCGATCATACGTGCCTCGGAGTTTTCTAACGCGCCGCGTCCCGCCCCAGAACGCCCACACCACGCCCATTACACGCCCCTTCATGTAAGGCGCATCTGAAAGTGGCGAAGGCTGCGCCTAACATCGCATCCCTGCGTCCGACAGCGGATTCGAGTCAGTGAGGCGCTGTTTTTGCCAGAAAACAGGTGCAACTCCCGATCATACATGTCGCCCGAAGGGTGCTTTCACAAAGCACAATTTTTGTGCAGTTTTAACTGCGCTCCAATTAAACTGCCTTTATTACCAGCAAGCTTCTTTCAGTTGTCTAAATTGTTCAGAAAGGTGTTTCAAGTAAGTTCAGTTACTGAAGTCTTGTGGATTCCAAACACACTAATTGATTAATCACTTTCCAAACAGTTTGGATAAGTGAAAAAAGCTTGCTGGTAATATGGCAGTTTAATTTGAGTGCAGTTGGGACATGTACCCATGGCACAGGTTATTTGTCGGTTTTTCAGACGGTTTGCGGTTTTTAAAAACCGTCTGAAAACTGACAAGCAATGCTCCCCCACAGACTTCAATAGAAAATCTATACAGCAGTCCCCACTGCACAGATTTTCTGACGGACGTTTTTTTACATAGGACATGTTAATTCTTCCGCCCGTTTTTTGAGTGGAACATGAACATGTGGGTCGAAGGGGGAGGGCTTGAATCCGCAAACCGCGGAGAAAAGTTTTCCCCTTGCGTGCCAAAAAAAGACCAAATACCGCCTAGATAATCCGACCGATATTTGGTCTTTGACGTGTAAATGCGGCCTTGGGGTTTTCCCCACAGCGAGTTTTGGTGCATTTTTTTAAATGCGCTAAAAATTAAATTGCCTTTATTACCTTTAAGCTTTTTGCACTTTTCTAAACTGTTTGGGTGCTTTCACACAGAGAGTTTTTGACACTTTTTTCCCCCACGTTTTTTGGTGCAGAAAGGCACAGCAGTTAATGCTGTACATTTATGCACAAAAAACGCATCAAAAATGTGTAATAAAATGCACCAAAAAAATGCATCAAAAACACTTGCTGGTTTATAAAGGCAGTTTAATTGGATGCATTTTAAAAAATGCACAAAACTGGCTGTTTGAAAGCAAAAAATGATAGTGATATCCCCTGGCACAATGGGGTGTTATATTATAGATTTTTCATGTCTGATTATCTAGGTAACCCAAAGCTGTGCATACCACTTGCAACTGACACAGTTAGGGTCACATGGTCTGGCAGCCAAAGGGGTTTTAGAAGCAGCAGCCCAAAGGCCCCACAATTTTTCAGGGTTTTCACTTTTTCCCATCGAAAAATTTGGGTACGGGCCTTGGGGCACACATGTAGGAATTGTTTTGTTCGCACTTAGCTAGTGGACTGTGTTATCCCAGCCAAATAATGTAGTATGCTGCGCTTTTGTTTCCGCGTAAAAAAGGAAGTCTGTTGGAAAGGACCCTTACTTTTTTTTTTTTTTTACATTAGAGTCAATGTAAAATTTATATAAATGGATGGATGGGTGTCTTTTTGTATCTGTTTTATATTTTTTAAAAAGGGGCAGTTAAAACCCAGACACAAAAAAAAATTTTTTTTAAAATTAAAAAATTAACTTCGGAAAAAGGGAACCCTTAAATTCCGAAAATTCCCTTTGGTCAATAAACACCCTTTTTTTAGATATATAGCAAAGAAAACGATGCCAAGCTTCCAAATTAAACGAAAGCTTCAACTTTATTGGTGATAGGCAAAAAAAAGGGGGAAAGGGTTACTTTAAAAAAGTCCCCAAAACACATTTCAGGCCACATATGGCACTTAATCAAAGCATACACACAACTACCCACCATGGGGAAATTAATATCCCCTGCCCCCCAAAACCCCAAAGGGGGCTTTTTAAAATTCCCAATTTTCCCCATTGATACGTAGAAAAATTTAATAATAATTTAAACACCTTTTTAAACAGGAAAAGTCCTGCCCAAAAAAACCTTTTTACCAAGATTACCTATTGGATAAATGATCCGGGCTAGATGCAATTGTTTGAGGCCCTTTGATATTTATGTTGAAAAAAATAACATCTGCCACAGGTCAAGACCCGCAGTGCTGCCCATGTTTGAGTTGAAAATTGGGGCCCAAACAAATTGCACTGCATAAAGATAGGTTGGCACCCCTTCCCACAAAACCCAAAAAAATGCAGCCCCATTTTTTTTTTCACCTTTGGGTTTTTTTCCCCCCCCTCACCCCTTCCCCGAGAAAAAAAACGTTTTATTTTTCCATCTAGATAGGTATATAAGGGCTTTTATTTTTTGGGACAACATGAATTATCCCAAAGGTTTTTTTCACTGTAAACCCAAAAATATAGTGGGGGAAACCGCAAAAAATGGGGCCCCAAAATTTTGGGAAAAAAAGTACCCCTTTCCCCCATGTTTGTGGGGGTTTTGTTTTTTTACGGCTTTCATTTCTTCGGTAAAAAAATGGGCCCCGGTGATCTTTTATTTTTAAAAGGTTGATATGAAAATCCGGCAATACCAAAAAATGTTTCCCCTTTGGTACTTTTAAAAAAAAACCAAAAATTTTGGGCCCGGGACACCCCAAAAAGGGGCCCAGGGCAAGGGGAGGCCCTGAACTGGTTTCCCCGGGCCCCTTCCCTGCCTTTTGGGGGAAAACCCGGAAATCCTTAATAGGGGCGGCCCCAACCAGATGACTTATTTAAATGCCCCTGAGCCCCAAGGGGAGAAAACAGGCCCGGGGACAAAAAAAAACACAGAAAAAGTAAGTTGTCCGGGGAGTCCCCCAAATTGACAAAAAACGGGCAGTGTAGTTTCAAAAAACATGAGACAAAGAATAACCAGGGCCAAGCAAAGGTCCCCCCCCCCCCCGAACCCCCCCCCAGGGTTTGGGAGGAGGACGCCCCACCACAGCCGAAAATTTCTTTTCAGCAGGTTTTTTGAAAAACCGCATGAATGCTGGTGAACCCCGGAAGGCGCAATCTGAAAAAATGGGGGTTAAAAATTTTTGATAACACAAGGAAACCCAAAAAAGGAGGGGCGAACTTTTAGACGGGCCCGAAAAAAGATTTTTTGCAAGAGACACACCTTGTCGCTTACTACATACTTGAGTCCGGGTCAACGCTTTTTTTTTAAAGTGTTTTTTTAATTTGTTGTATTGGGTTTTTCTAGAGTCTCACACCCCAGCCCGATGGCGCATCGCAAGGCGGATTTTACAAAAGGAAAATTAGATTCGAACCGTACCCGGGGAGTGTCTGGGGTAAAACCGGTAATTCAGTAAAAGGGGGCGGGGTCGGGATTCCATGATTATTAAGAGCAAGTCACCATGGAAAAAATACTCACTTTTGTGACTATTAATCTTTCAGTCTGTTCTTAGTTTTGGGGGAAGGTGGGGGAAAGGAAAGGAGATGCCTAACCCACCACAAAATGCTCTTTGAAACCCCGCACAAAAATTTACCCCTCTGTCAGACACTTAAATGGAAAGGAATACCAAGGGGGTTCGTAAAAAGACGAAAAAAATAAATCGGCGAGGGGTTTTGGCTGAAGGGAATTTTTTTAAACAAAAGGTGACCACCCCCCAAAAAAACCCCACCCCCCTTGGAGGAGGAAGATCGGTAATGAAACCCAAAAGATGTGAGACCCCGGGCCTATTGGGCAACGGGAAAGGTGCAAATCCCAGGGGTTGTTAGGGTACCTTTTTCCGTAGTACAAATCTCACAGGCAGTAACAAAAACCCCTTACACATGCTGCTAGAATAGGTGAATAGGGATATCCGGTGCCCCGATGCCAGGATCCCAGACAGAACGAGGAGTAGACCTCTTCCAAATCTTAAAACAAGATAAAGGGGAAAAAGAGCTTACCAGGGGGTAGCCTGGAGGGGCCCGAGCCTTGTGATTGGGCAATCGCAGAAACTAAATCTGCAGTGGGGGTAGCAACAACTATTCCCGGGAGCGAGGAATTTTCGGTTTCCTCCCCGAGATGTCATCGTCCCAAAGCTTCGAAACAAGTGTCGGCCTTAAATTTTTTGCCCATGGAGAGGTTCCAAAAATTTAAAACCTAGTAAAAAACAAAGCCCATCGGCCTGATTGGGGGTTCAACCGTTAGCTTTTTAAATACAGAAATTTTTTGATCAGTAAAGAACAGTCACCCTTGCCTGGCCCCCTCCGAAGTGCCCCACTCTTTAAAAAACCCCTTTTTGGCTAACAAATTCCCGTTCCAAAATCGTAGTTTTAAACTCCGGTGTAAATTTTCTGGAGAAGAAGGCGAGGCGAGTTGGTATAAAGGGTTTGGTTTTCCCTAGGAGGCCCTCCCACACTTTTTTTGGAGCAACCACCTCATACAAAAGGTTTTTTTCTGGATCTGGGTGGACCCCGGGCAGGTCAGAAGTAAAACACTTTTTCAAGGTAAAAAAGCTTGCCGGCTCGGGGTCCAAAAGTTTGGGGCAGCCCCCCCTCCTAAAAGGTCGTGAAGGGTTTAAAAAAATCAGGGAAAAATTCTTTAAAATTTTTGTAATAGTTAGCAAAACCCCCAAAAAACGTTAAAATTTTTTTCAGGAGAGGTCTCCCCCTTCCCTTTGGCAGAAACCTTTTTGGGGGATCCATACTTAAAGAAGAATGATTATGTACCCCAAGAAACCTATCTCGGACCCGAACGACTTTTAGACAGTTTGGCGCATAAATGTTTTCTGATGAAACCCTGGAGGGGCCTCCCTCACATACCCATGGTATCGGCAACCCCGGGGAAAAAGATGAGGTTTCTCTGATCAAAAACAAAATGCCCCAAAATGGCCCCTGAAAAATCTTAACAAATCGTTGGAAGACGGGGGGCATTACAGAGCCCAAAAGGGCGATAAGATTAAAGGTGCCCCCAGGCATATTAAAGGCCGTTTTCCAATCGCCCCCTTTCTGACCTATCAGGTTGACCCCCCGGATTCGTTTTTTGGAAAACCATCGGGCCCCACAAACCGGGTTAAAAAGTCCGGAGGGGGGAAATGGTGTGGCCCTTTAAATTAATCTTATTCCCCTGAGTCATACAAGGGGGAGCCCCATCTTTTTTCTCGAAAAAGAAAAACCAGCCCCACTGGAGAGGTGATGAAAATTTTTTGGGGCCCCTTTTTCCAGGATTTCCTTAAATTATGCCCACAAAATTTTAAATTAGAAAGTTGAAAATGCGCCCTTTTGGAAGCTTTTCCCCCCGAATGAGGTCTATACGCAACAATGGCCAATGCGGGGGGAGAGTGTCCCAAAAGGTCTTCAAAAAAGTCTTTTAAATTAGAGACAAAGTCGGGAACAGCATATTTTATTTATGAACACACCAAGGGCTGTACAGTCTTTTAAAAAAGAACCACAAAGTCCCCCCCTTTAACCAACCAGAATCTCCAGTCAAAAAAAAGGATTATGGGCTAAAACCCCGGTAAGCCCAAAAAATTTTCCATGGAAAGCTCTCTGTTAAGAAAACAAATTGATGGTTTGGGAAAACATTTAATCCGTTCTTTTTTCCCCCTTATAAATTTTCCCAGAAACGTTTTAAAGGCTCGTTTTAAACTCCTTAAAAAGTTATAGTATTTTCACCCCGCTTTGCTAGAAAAGTACGCTCCAGAAACCCCCAAAAGGCCTTAAGAAGTTCTGGAGGAACAGAAAGTAATTTTGTTTCATAAAGCTAGCAACATTGCGTAGATCAAAAAGGAGCTTATGAGGGCCCCAATAGTTGCCTAGAAACAGCCAAATTAACCCAAAGTAAATAATCATGTATTATCTTTCTTTACCCTACCATTTTTGTCCCGCCAAATAGGTGATCACAGTGTAACAGCTCAAGAGTGAGAAAATCACCCCCGCAGGATGGTGGAGCATAAAATTGGGTT
>JAODAL010055857.1:0-23670 GCA_025379985.1 Phyllomedusa bahiana
TTTTGAGGGGTTTGAAAACTCAACCGTGGAAAAAAACCCGTCCAAAAACCCTTGCCGTGGGGACATGCCCTAAAAGTAATTTTTTTATTCACTTCTACCTCTAATGTTTAGCTGCATACTGATTGACTCTCAAGTCGGGGCGCACCTTTCCGCCAGTTTTTCGGCGAAATCTGCGCCTGATTTATGTCGGCACTGGGGCGCGCTCATACATCCTATGTAGAGATGGGCGAATTGATTCTAACGAAGTGGAATTCGTTTAGAATTTCAGGAAAACTTCTGTTCTGAACGAAGTCGAAGTTTGGGGGACTTTGGGTGAACGAAGTGTGCTTTTGATTGATAAAATGGCTGCGAGCACATGGCGCTACATGGGGCAAAGCACTCTGGGAGGAAGAAGGGCATAGCCTGCATGACATGTGCAGAGATGAAGCCAATCAGAGCCCGGGCGGGATTCGTGACGTCCGGCGCGACGCTGGGAGCTCATCCCGCTCTCCTGTACTGATCGGGGAAGGTGCTGCGCGGCTGATTGTTACTGAAGAAATGATTTTTATACAGCGATTTTTGGTGGGTGTTTCAGCTTGTCTCAGAGACTGTTTTCTCTTAACGTTCTATTTCTGATTTTTTTGGGGTATTGGATCGAAATCCAGTGTGCGTCCACTGCAGCTGCATATACATTTAAATCCTACTGCTCACAGCACTTTGAATATCCAAGGGGGGATCTAAGCGTTCCTGTGTATTCATTTAAAGAAACAGCGTTTTTACAATACAAATACTACTTCATTTTTGGCTGCTCAATTCTTTGGCGCATTTACATCCAGGGTTAATTAAGCGTTGTTTTCAGCTGTGGTATCCCAAGAAACCGTCTTTTCAACGCCAAAATATATACATTTTTCCTGTAGCATAATTCACAAGCAAAGGTTAATTACAATTTTATCTTTGTTTTTGTGGCTTAAAAAACCCCGCATTGTAACACGCTACAAGCTACTAGTTTGTGGTGGTCAATTCGTTGGCACAATTTAAAACCAGGGGTTAAATAAGCGTTTTTTTTCCGCTGTGGTGACCCCAAGAAACCGTCTTTTTCAATGCCAAAATATATACATTTTTCCCTGTAGCATAATTCACAAGCAAAGGTTAATTAAACAATTTTATCTCTTATTGTGTGGCGTAAAAAAAACCCGCATTGTAACCGCTACAAAGCTACTAGTTTGTGGTAGCTCAATTCTTTGGCGCAATTTACATCCAGGGGTTAATTAAACGTCGTTTTTCAGCTGTGGGACCCCAAGAAACGTTATTTCAAGCCAAATTATAAAATTTTTTCCCGTAGCAAAATTTCCCCAAAGCGAGGTTTAAATTAAAATTTTATCTCTTGTTGGGGCAAAAAAATCCCCTTTTGTCACCACAAACTTAGTTGTGGGGGCTAAATTCTTTGCCGAAAATTACATCCAGGGGTTTTTTAAGCGTTGTTTTTGCTGTGGTGACCCCAAACGCATTTTACCCCCCAAAAATATACATTTTTCCTGTACCTATTTCACAAGCAAAGGTTTTTACATTTACCCTTTGTTGGTGGGTAAAAAAACATGCAATGTAACCGCTAAAAGTTAGTGTGGGTTGTTCAATTCTTTTGCGAAATTTACTGCATCCCAAGCCGGGGATGGGGAAAAGGGGGCGAAAACAAATAGATATGAGTACCCGCCGCATTGGGGCCGGGTGGGGGCAAGGGCTTCAATCGCAAGAAGAGGGGTCAGTTTGCGCTTTGCGCGGCGCAGCCGCAGGGGGTTTTTGGGGCCCGTGAGTCAACGGGTATCAGCAGTGTGAGTCGGGACCAACGGCCAGGGGTAAAAACCCCGTTCGCAGGCCCAAAAAAAAGTAGCGGCACAGGGGCCAGGGGGCCGCGGGGCAGAGTCCTCAGTGGGGGACGTTTCGGTAAATCGAAAATGGGTTGGGCAGTTTTTCTAAGACACCGGAGGAGCCAAAGGGGGTATATGTAGAATCTGGGGGCAAAAAGGGAAGCGTGGAGGGAGTAACTTTGGCCCCACGGCCTGCGTAAACACACCCCCCGGCGTCCCATCCGTCAACCATGCAGGTCACCCGGGGAAAACGTGGCTGATGTGGTGGTCCATCCTCCCCCGCAGCAACAGCCGCAGCAGCGCCCCTAGCACCCTAGCGCCCGCAAGGTCCACCCCCTCTGCAAAAATCTTTTCCTTTTTTAATCATCCCCATCCCTTTCTCCTGCTTTGTACTCAGGCCCACAGTCGTTCATGAGGCGATTGCAAAAAGAAACGTTGCGTCCCAAAATCCAGTGTCCTGTCCAAGTTTTGGGACTGCAGTCCCTCCCCTTTCCCAAAAGGTGGATCTGCACCGTTTAGGAAAATAATGGTTGTGCGAGCCCAGATGGAGGTTCCCAAACCGTAATTTTTTTCCAAAAAGGCAGTCCCCCCTTTATAAATATGTAGAAAGAAGGTGGGAGCCCTTTGGGTTTTCGGTGTGTTCCAAGGTGCACGGCAGCGCAGACGTCTGGAGCTGTAACTACGGTCGGGCCAGTAATGTCCTTTACGGCCCACTGGGTGAATGTGCTTCCGGCCCAGGCACACCAACAACTTGGACAGGAGATGCCGCTTTCTCCTCCACGTTGTCAAACTGCAGCTCCTGCGCCAATGTCCGCCTCCTCCTCCTCCACCACCAGCTCAGCCTCCACAAGTACTGCTCCATCATACCACATGTGTAGGGCACAGCGGTGTCACGCAGTTCTACACCTGGCTTTCCTTGGCGAACAAAGTCACACAGGGGAGGAACTGCTCCGCGTCATGCAGCAAGAAATCGATGTGTGGCTTTCTCCGCGCCAACTGCAAATCGGAACCATGGTGACGGACAATGGGAGGAACATGGTGTCCGCGCTGCACCGAGGAGGGATGGTCCATGCGCCCTGCATGGCGCACGTGTTCAATCCGGTTGTGAAAAGGTTCCTGAAGTCTTCCACCGATCTTCAGAACATTCTGAAAATGGCCAGGAAACTGTGCATGCACTTTATCCATTCGTACAAAGCCAGGAACACCCTCCTCGAGTTGCAGCGGCAGAACGGCCTCCCCCAACACACTCTGATATGCGATGTTCCCACCCATTAGAATTCCAGCCTGCACATGTTGGACCGATTGTATGAACAGAGAAAGGCCATTAATGATTTTTTGATGATCCAGGCAGACAGAAGTACTCCCCTGTGTAACTTTGATGTCAGCCAGTGGCAGCTCATGCGTGACACCTGCCGTTTGTTGAGGCCATTCGAGGAGGCGACGTTATTTGTCAGTCGCCAGGACTATGGGATGAACAACGTCATTCCTCTGCTTCATGTCTTGGAACAGATGCTGAAAAATCTGTCTGGGCAGGGGACTGGAGACGTGGCGACTACATCTCGCGGCCACATGAGTCCGGTGGGGACTGAAATGGAGGAGGAGGAGGAGGAGAACATTGGAGTAGAAGCATTGTCTGGTGAAATGAGTGGATTTTCTACCCAGGTGACAAGAGAGGAGGAGCAGGAGCAGCTGGAGGAGGTAGATGGAGATGAGGAAGACGAGGCAGATAACCCGCAAGCACCGAGGCAGTATACAGTGGAGATGGAGGCAGGGAGCCCCTCTGAGTCACTTGAGCAGATGGCCCGCAGCATGCTGATTTGCCTGGCAAGTGACAGCCGAATAGTCAGCATACTGCAGAGAGATGATTTCTGGCTCTCCACCCTTTTGGACCCTCGCTACCGGTCCAAAATGGGAGCCTTTTTCCCAGCTATTGAGAGGGAGGACAAACACAAATACTATAGGGAAATCCTCCGTAGTCAGTTGGCCGCTGTTTTCTGTAGGTAATGTACTATGTTTTCCCTATCTTGTATTTTGAGCATTGAGGATGTCTGTATAAATGCCTTAAAAGAGAAAGCATGCATGAAAAAAAAAAAATAAAGAAAAAGGTAAAGAAACTATCTAAATAAACTATAGGGACTCCAGGCTTCCTTTATACACATTTTTTGTGGCTTTTTTCACTTAACAGAATGAACACTTTTTTAATACTGTTTTATTTTTTGCTCTGAAAAAGATGCCTTAAAGGGGTTGGCTCACTACAAGGATTGCTTTTTATGTTAAAGATCTTGCAAAAACAAGTCACTTTATAATATATGTCCATTAACAGTGTCCTACCTATTCTGAGATATCTCGTCTTGTATGGGCTACATCAGCTCCTCAGGTTGCAATAGTTACAGACCTGTTCAACCTCTCCTGATAGGCTGCCAACACTGGTTTCTATAGCTACAGACCTGGCTTCTACTGCAGCCTAGTAGAAGCCAGTAAACACACTCTTGAATTAAAAATGAAACCAAGAAAACAGGACTGAGGCAAGATGAATCAATGTAGTGAGACAACCCCTTTCAAATCTCTGATCATTTATTTCAATGATGTCTCTCTGAATCACTTGAGTTATAATATGAAAAATGTCATATTTAAACTTTTGTAAGAAGGAAAAACAAACAAGAGCTTGGGAGCTACATTTTCATCCCTGCATGCAATTGCCACTTCGTGTACATGAGGTTCAAGGCTGTAAACACACATGTAATTTTTTTATAGAGTTTGATGCACTTTTATTATGTACTCTCTCTAGAGTTTGGCACTTTTATTATGTACTCCCTTAAATTTTATTGTAGGCATCCTGCAGTTCTACATTAGTTGCTTAATGACCAGAAACTCAGTAACATACAGAAAGCACCCCTATGTAGAGATCAGGTGGCCAAAGGAGTTTAGCTTTTCTCAGGGCAGCCTCAGAAGTCACATCTGGTCCTGCCTCCTAAGGCTTTTAACTTGAGAAAGAAAACATACTTTAAATATTAGGTTAAGAGGGAAAAAAAACAGAGCACAGCAAAGGATCTTAAGGCATATACTTCTACAGAGAAAACAGCTTTTAAACAAGAAATGTTGCTACCCAGCTACAGAGAAGGAGGCTACAAACAGCATAAGAAAGCACAAACAAGCACAGGAAAAAATCCCAGTGAAATTAATGAAAAATTAGACAAGTTGGTTGAGTTTTTTCTTTGCCAAAAGTGGGTGTAGATTCAAAAGAGAGAAGAAGAATATTTCCCTTTATAATTCGGTTCTGGTACTAACTTCAACTTCAAAACTGCATTAAGAGCTGCATCAAAACACCCTTAATATTTATTCCCATCATGACTAGAACTGAATAGACCTTAACGAACAGCAAAGTTCTTTACATTGTGTGTTTTAGCAGACGTAACTTTTTTTTATTTTTATGGCTATATGTTGTTTCAGAAACTGTCTCTTAATGCCAGTCACGTTTCCGACTAATGTTAAATTAGTTTTCCAGTTTAAATGATCATATGATCATATGGATGTCTGATATTTGTAGATTTGTAGATTGTTTTTATGCAATAAATGAACATTTCAATGGGGTCAGATGAGTACTGACACCATAGATGTCGGATAGTTGTGGATCCACTGGGCCACCGCAAACAAAGATAGTATAGCAGATCACGCCAGGGAGCGGTGTCTAAGGGGTCCCTGGTCTTCACCGGAGCCTGTCGCAAGGCCAGACAGGCTTAGCTGCGGGAAACCCCCAGGTCATTAACCCTAACGTGGCTACTTAAGTGCTGGACGAAGGACACTACTACAGGCAGAGGTGGCGGGTCACTGGCTGGTGTAGCCGTAGAAAGAGTCACGTGTAACTAGCAGACTGGTGCAATGGCAACAGGACCAGGGGCACAGCAGAGACACAGCCAAGTCTGGAACATGGAATGCAGCATGGATAGTGAAAGTTTGTTTTATATATTTAATAAATATATGTGTGTGTATATGTGTACAGCATCTCACAAAAGTGAGTACACACCCACATTTTCGTAGGTATTATTTTAGATCTTTTCATGGGACAACAATGAAGATATGACACTTTCATAAAATGTACATAGTCAGTGTACAGTTTGTATAACAGTGTAAATTTGGTATCAATGTTTGAACTGCTGGCAACCAATGTGAGTAGACCCCCTAAGTGAATATGGACAAATTGTGCCCAATTTGCCATTTTTCCTCCAAGGTGTCATGTTACTCGTTACTGATACAAGTTCTCAGGTGTGAATGGATAGCAGGTGTGTTAAATTTGGTGTTATTGCTCACACATTCTTTCATACTGGTCACTGGAAGTTCAACATGGCACTTCCTGGCAGAGAACTGTCTGAGGTTCTGAATAAAATAATTGTTGCTCTATATAAAGATAGCCTAAGCTATAAGAAGTTTGCCAACACCCTGATGCTGAGCTGCAGTACCCCAGCCAGAACCATACAGCGATTTAACAAGGCAGGTTCCACTGAGAACATGTCTTGCCATGGTCAACAAAAAAAATTGAGTGCACTTGCTCAGAGTCATATCCAGAGATTGTCTTTTCAAAACAGACATATGTGTGCTGTCAGCATTGCTGCAGAGATTAAATGGGTAGGGGATCAGCCTGTTAGTTCTTAGACCCTATGCTGCATTTTACATCAAATTGGTCTACATGGCTCTATTCCCAGAAAGAAGCCTCTTCTAAAGATGATGCAGAAGAAACCCTGCAAACAGCTTGCTGAAGACAAACAGACTAAGGACATGGATTACTGGAACCATGTCCTGTGTTCTGTTGAGACCAAGATAAATCTACTTGAATCAGATGGTGTCAAGCATGTGTGACGGCAACCAGCTGAGGAGTACAAATACAAGTGTGTCTTGCTTACAGTCAAGCATGGTGGTTGGAGTGTCATGTTTTTGGGCTACATGAGTGCTACCAGCTGTGAAGAAGTTAATTGAGGGAATCTTGAATGCCAATATGTACTGTGACATACTGAAGCAGAGCATGATCCTCTTCCTTCAGAATCTGGGCTGCAGGGCAGTATTCCAATATGATAAGACCTCAAACAAAACTAACTGCAAGAAGACCAGTGTCTTGCTAAAGAAAATGAGGGTTAAGGTTCCTCGACTGGCCAAGCATGTCTCCAGAACTGAATCCTATTGAGCATTTGTTGGGCATCTTCAAATGGAAGGTGGAGGTGCGCAAGGTCCACCAGCTCTGTGATGTTGTCATGAAGGAGTGGAAGAGGATTCCAGTGGCTGCAACCTGTAAAGCTCCAGTGAACTCCATACCCAAGAGAGTTAAGGCAGTGGTGAAAAATAATTGTGGCCACACAAAATATTTAGGCACAATTTGTTCATTTTCACTTAGGGGTGTACTCACTTTTGTTGCCAGCAGTTTAGACATTGATGGCTGTGTGTTGAGTTATTTTGGGAGCACACCAAATTTACATTGTTATACAAGCTGAACACTGACTACTTTACATTGTATCAAAGTGTCATAGCTTCAGTGTTGAAAAAGATATAATACAATATTTACAAAAAAGTGAGAGGTATACTCATTTTGTGAGACACTGTATACATATATATCAGGTTAAATAAGTATTACACAAATCAGCAATTTTACATCTATTTTTAAAGATGTAACATGAAATTCTCACCAGTTGTAGGTAACACCCCATCCACTCCACACAGATAAAGAAATATAGATGTCTATAATTATGTGTATTAATGAGAAATGACACAGGGAAAAAGTATTGAACACTCTTGCTTAAATGTATTTAATGCTTCGTACAAATGCCTTTGGTGGTTATCACAGCTTCAAGCTGCCTCCTGTATGGAGAAACTAGTCGCATGCATTGCTCAGGTGTGATTTTGGCACATTATTCCACACAAACACTCTTCAAATCTTGCAGGTTCCATGGTCTTCTTCTATGGATGCTGAGCTTTAGTTCCTTCTTATTGGATTCATGTCAGGCGATTGGCCGGGCCCTTCTTGCAGCTTTACTTTCTTTCTCTGAAACCAATTGAGAGTTTCCTTGGCTGTGTGTTTGGGATCATTTTCTTGTTGAAATGTTCACCTTTGTTTTATCTTCATCATCCTGGTAGTTGGCAGCAGATTTTTATCAAGTATGTCTCACTACATTTGTCCATTCATCCTTCCTTCAATTATATGAAGTTTGCCAGTGCTCTATGCTGAAAAACAGCCCCACACCATGATGTTCCCACCTGCAAACTTCATTGTTGGTATGGTTTTTTTGGGGGGTGATATGCAATGCATTTTGCTCTCCAAAGTGGTGTGTATCATGGCATCCAAAGAGTTCAATCTCAGTCTCATGTGACCAGACTATATTCTCCCCAAATTTCACGAGCTTGTCTAAATGTTGTTGAGAAAACTTTAAACGCGATTGAACATGTTTTTTGTTCAGCAGTGGAGGCTTGCGTGGTAAGCTTCAAGAATGGCACAAGATATTCTGGTGAACTAGGCAAATAAAGTACATAGCACCCCCCCAAAGGAAGATTCAGCCCACTCCATACCTCATTTTGCTCCCATTCCTGCCCAGGATGAAATGGAGCTTTAGGTGCAGCAGAAAGACCTGCTGATTTCAGGTCTTTCTGTAGCTGTCCACAGGTGGGGGACTCTTCGGAGAATTCTGGTCATTCCTCAGTCTGATGTCTTGGTCGTGGGTGGTTTATAGTGAAATGTTCTTTCTCAAGAGAAAAAAAATATATATAAATTGTTTCCAGCTCCTTACTCAATTAAAACATAATGTTTTATTTAATCCATTTAAAAATCCATCACACAGTACAAAGAGACATGAAGGCTGACAAGTTTCGAGTCCTGAACACCCTTTGTCGTAGCTGGAACCTTCAATAGTTTAGAAATTCTTCTGTAACCAATGTCATCAATAAATTGAAGCAATAAGTTCGCCAAGATCCTGAGACAGCTCGCTGGTTTTACCCATCAACAGATATTTTTTATGTGGCACCTTGGTAATGAAACATTTTTTCATAGGCCATCAGCTGAACCAGCTGATATTATTTTTCACTAGGTGGCAGGATTGCTTTCTTATTACTGATAGATTTCAGCTGGTGTCATGACTTTCCATGGCCTTTCACACCTCCCTTTCTTCATGTGTTCAATACTTTTTCTGTGTGTCATTTATCATTATTACACATAACTTAATTTCTGGATAGCTATGGTTTGATTTATTTGTCTGTGTGGATTGGATGAGTTATTACCGACATCTTGCGAGAATTTCATGTCAATAGCTTCTTTAGAAATATATTTAAATATTTTTAAAACTGGTCGTGTGTTCAATAATCATTTTACCCGCTGTACTTGATAAATATTATGGGCGACATGCATGAAATTTGGCGTGTTAACACCAAATTTCATGCGCAATATTATGGCATAGAATGCGCCTGATTTATGAACCCTCTCTACAGCGGGTCATAAATCAGGCACATTCTAGCACTTGTATGACAGTTCTGGCTCAGGTATACCACTTTGAAAGTGGTATACCTGTTCCAGCTGTAATGTGCCTCGAAATGCCATAGCAAAGCTATAAATATGTAGCTTCGCTACGGTTCTAGTGCGCCCGCCTCCCGTTCGCCCCCGAGATCGGGCGTTTAAAAAATGTTTGAATGGGGCTGTGACTGATATCGGGCTGAAAAGATGCCAGATATCTGGCACAGCCACATTTATACATCTCGCCCTTTATATTTAATATAATTTTTTCAGACATTTCAACGTTTTTATTACATTTTTATCCCTATTAAGACATAAATATGTTTTAATGTTATTTTACATTTAGAATGCACTAAAATACTCCTGTATTATAATACATTTTACCCATACCACCCAACCATCTCCACTTCAGTGGGACAATGTTGAATGTAGGAGTTTGTGCTGGGAAGACTGTGGTGTGCCCTGATACTTGCTTTATAAGCAGTGAAAGCTGAGAGTAGTGTTAGGTCCTATCCCCTCTTCCTGTCCTTCTTACTATGCTGTGTGTGAGGAGGAAGTAACAACCCTTTGGTGGCAGGATCTCTGGTAGCTGCGATAAACTGGGGAGCAGGTGGAGTTGTTCAGACTAAGGCTATGTTCACACGGCTTAATTGCGGGACGTATTTCGGCCCGCAGTTACGCTGTGTGTATGGGGGCGGGGCGGAAGCAGGGGGGTTGGCAGCTCGCCGGCCCCACAGACATGCATTATTCACGGCGTGTACACGCCGTGAATAAGTAGCATGTCGCTTCTCTCCCCACTTGCCGTATTGTGCGAGCGGGGAGAGGAGCCGTAATCCATAGCCCTCTATGAGAACTGTGGATTACCGTAATGACTGGGATGTATTTCAGCCCATAATTCGCGCAGTACGGCGCGAATTATGGGCTGAAATACGTCCCAGAATAAGCCGTGTGAACATAGCCTAAAAGAGACACAGTCCCACCAGTAAGGGTATGTTCACACGGCTTATTTGGATGCTGTTTTGGACACGGCTTTCAGAGCGTTTCCTCGTCCATTACAGCATCCAAAGCGCCTCCAAAATGCCCCCAGTTCATTTCATTGATTCCTATGTAAAATAGCATTGTAGTTCACACACGACGAGGTTTTTACACGTGTCTTTCGAATCGCTGAAAAAGAAGTGTCATGTCAATTCTTGAAGTGTTTTTTAGCACGCTTTTAGGCCTGGCTATTAATTTGTATGGGTGAAAACCATGTCCAAAAAATTGTCCAAAACCTCGTCCAGAATCTCGCCGAGAAACGCATCCAAAACCTCTTGTTTCAGGCAAGGTTTTGATGCTGTTTTGGGAGCGGAAACACTCCGAAAACCACTTTGAAAACAGCATCCAAATAAGCCGTGTGAACATGCCCTAGGTCTGGACTGTGTCTGTAGGTGATGTAATGGATATCACGGAGATAATGAAGCTGCTGCCTGTGATCTGTGCAGTACAGACAGCAGCTGCAGATTTGTGATTTATTTCTGTAATGGTTGTTTTCAAAAACACTTTGTGTCCCCTCCAGCCACTGTCAATTTTGGCGAATTTATTTTTCTTTTACTGTGTTCAGCTAATGATATAAATGTTATATTTAAAAAAATCTGACTTTTACTGTTGTGACTATACCAACTATGTGTAACTTTTTATTATTTACTTTATTTGCAAAATGGCAAAAGGGGGGTGATTTGAACTTTTAATATTTGTTATACTTTAAAAACTTTTTTTTTTTTACACACTGTAAGATCGAGTCCCCCTAGGGTACTTGACCACCAGGGGGCTCAACCGTTAGTACACTGCAGAAGGGTGAACAAAGATGGCGCTTTTAGAACTAATTGCCTGGGGCAGGAAGTGTTAGAATCACAGACTTGGCGGTGATGGATGCCTTCATAACGCTTCCAGCCGCCATATTAACCGATCAACACCTCATGATTTCGGAGTGGGGGTGCTGATTGGAGTGAGAGATGGTGTGCAGCACCATTTCTTATTCATTAAGATGTCACAGCTGCCATTGCTGCATCGTTTAAAGTGCTGAACAGCAGGGAATGGAGTCGGCTCCATTCCCTGCTGTTACCGACAGGTGAAGACTGCAATTAGCAGCACACACTCGGCTATACTCGGAACTCATATAGAAGTGAATGAGAAGGACGGCACTAGTGTTGCCCTCCTCATTCAAATGCAGTGCTGTATCGCACCTAGCAACAAGCGGCAGGTGATGAGAATTTCCTTTAAGGGGTTACATAGAGCTCTGTCACCCTCTCTCACCCCACATACCTCCACCTCTTGGCAGTGCAGAAACACCAAACAACTGCAGTCTGGAGACCCACATTGCATGGCATCAAAAAATGGAAGGCCATCACTAAAGGGTAAAAATATACTGGATTATAGAATCTGGGATTTATAAAGATCCAGTAGTTGTGAATTCTAATATCCAAATTTTTCGGAACCATAGTCCATTGAAAATGTTATGTGAACAAGCAGGTTACAAACTGAAAAGCTGCTCAGCCCAATCAAACTGCTTTTCCTTTTCTCATAGAAATAGACAGTAATAGAATTTTCCTTAAGAACAAACGTCATTGCAGCAAATAACAGGAAATCCATTTTGCTTTTAACTTGCCTTTTTACTGCAATTTTCTAAAGCAGCAAACATACTTCCTTAAAATTCCAGTTGTCATGACAACCTGAGCTCATTCCAATGCACTCTGGGTAAATTCAAGGTGATGTCAGTAGGGCACATACAGTATATACTGTATACTGCATCCATACTACAGACTAAAAATACAACTCCATGAGATGCACGTAAGCACAAGCGTCCACACATTCAGTGCATCTCAAGGTTAGATGAAAGGTCACAGAAGATTATCAAAATGAGCAGCAGGGATCTGAAATGTAGCTCAGCATTATCGATAAGCATAACTCACAAAAGTTTCCGTTTCTGCAAGGATTAATAAGACACTGAATCGAACTCACCAGTGCTATCATCAGATGCTGAGAGGTTATTAGGCTTAAAAGTGTAGATTAAATTTAAGTCCAGTATTTATTTGCCAGGAGCATATGAGGATTACACTGGGATACACAGTTTCACACAAGAATGAACAAGGGCTTTTGCTGTTATTTATTTTCCTCTAATATTTTAATGAAAGCATAGCAGAGATTTGAGAGAATCATTGACCATGCCGTTTGATCTCTTTAGGTATCCCAGAGCCATGCTAATTTTGGGGAATAATAATCCTAGAGTCTACAGGTATCACAGGGGGAAATTAAGTGTAAGGTCTCATTTACTGAGTCCTAATTTCCAGAATATATCTGTGAAATTTGTGGCAGCAATCTGTGGTTAAAGCTCAGGATTTCTGCCATGGATCTGCATGCGGATTTGCACACTGAATATCTTCTTTGAAGTTTTATTGAGCAAATTGCCAGACTTCCAGGGCAGAAAGTGCCAGAATAATGGGGTGGATTATACATTATGTGACAT
Organism: Phyllomedusa bahiana; assembly: GCA_025379985.1. Classification (NCBI taxonomy): domain Eukaryota; kingdom Metazoa; phylum Chordata; class Amphibia; order Anura; family Hylidae; genus Phyllomedusa; species Phyllomedusa bahiana. The sequence goes on from JAODAL010055857.1 coordinate 12,830, forward strand.
GAACAACATTTCCCCAAACTCTGAAATCAGTTAATCGAGCATACATAATCCATAAACTTGGGCGAACTACAAATAACCACACTTGTCCGGATACAAAAATAATGTTAAGTGCGTGTATTCCTAAAAGGGGTTTTACCACGATGCAAAATTGATGTGGGAAGCTTGGAAATTGAACAATAAAAATTTTCACCATTCATTATTATTTTTAATTAAGCTGCTCCCTTACTGATCCATAGTGTACAGCTCGCCTACAGGGGATTTGACCAGAGACGAGAGCTCCTCAGTCCTAGCCACACATGCTCAGATATCATCATCTCTCCTCTCAGGCAGCTACTGTCAATCTATTCCCTGCCTAGTAAACACACATTCACTGGTGGGTGAGTGTTCAACCCCAGATGCTGTCATTCTACTCCTGTCCTCTGTACTCTTTAGTAATTAGTCAAACAATGCAAATAAATAAAAAAGTAAAAAGAAACCTCATTCAAGTATTTTCATTGAAAAAAAAAAATCCACATTTAAGGTGACATGTATGAAAGGGTTTTTCACACTTTTTCTGCCATAAAATGCACCTAACTGAGCCGGCTTCGATGTCTAATGCACCTAATGAATTTTTTGGGGCATTTTTTCCAAGACTCAACACTTTAAAAATGCGCCAACTGCAGGGGTTTTCGGGGGGCGTTCGGGGGGGTGTTATGGAGGCTGCGCACCACCCCTCGAATATTAGAAACATATATGAATGTGGTTCTGCAAAACTAGGCGCATTACTGTAAAGTGAAGATAGATTTGCTGTAAGGGGCAAAATGTCTAATATTTCTCAACTTACACCAGTACAATAATAAAAATAATTGATAAATTATCAAACTGTAAAAATTAATTATTTAAATTTAATAAAAATATGATCAACAAATTTAAAAATAAAAAATAAATAATACCCAAAAATTAAAATACTCCACAAAATTATTTTAAAATTTAATACAATCAAAAAAAATTTTCATTAAAAAACCCATTGATTATGTTATTAAATTTTTTTATATTTTAAAAGTTTACTAAAATTCAATTTTAAATTTATTTTTGCTGTCCTCCACCCTTTATTCACAAAACACAAAGCTAGCACAGCACAGGATTGCGGGACCTGTGGTCCCCCAAAGAAACCCAAAAAAAAAGTTTTCTTTTCACTGACATGCTATTCTAATATTTTTCTCTTATTTCCACCCTTTATAATTTAATTACTTATGGCCTAAGTTACATAATACGCCAACCATAGGCAGGTGCGTCAAACTTTAAAAACCCAATATGAATGCACAAAAACCACTTTGATACATCAGGCCATTAACACTAAAATGAACTCACTATTCACTTTTATGCGCCCTCCTTCTACAGGGGCCCTTAGTTCCTGCAGGATTTGAACCCACAACCCCTAAGCGAAAGGCAAAATGGGGGAACCCCTCACACATTTTAGCTACTCACAGGGCTTTCATAAACAAACCCTTGTTTTGACTAGGGTACACCCTGGGGGGGAAAGGGATGGTGAATTAATCCTGGGGGGGGGTCACATGAATGCATTTTTAAACAAATTATACAAGCCCCTTTTTGAACACACTGAAAGCTGAAGAAGGACAAACCAGGCATGCTTTGTGGCAAAACCCTTTTAAGAATTTTTTTCCTCAATTTTTTGTGCTATGTTACATAATGTTGGGCTGTTTATTTTGTCAGGCCCCATAGTGTCCTTGCACCTGTCTATCTGTAGGTAACAAACCATTTTCCAGTGTCACCATTCCTGATTATGTAGGGGACTTCGAGGGTGTCATGCTGCAGGAGTGAGAGATGCACTTAGCTTCCATTACAGAGCCCAATCATGTCAAATTTTTGCCCCCCCCGCCCCCCCCCCCCCCCCCCCCATTCTATCTATCAGAAAAGCCAAGGGGAAAAAAAAAACATAGAGGGAAGTTTACTTCCCCCAAGGGGAATAAATTCAACACAAGGAGTTGTAAATATAAATCATAACTTTATATGTATGCCTATTAAAATAGTATCAAAAAGTATATATGCCACAAAATGCATAAAATGCTCAAAAACAAAAGAAAAAGTAACAATCTTTCCGCCATCCATGAAGTTAGCTATGTCTACACTGCAGTGGACAAAAAACGACCTGAAAAGGAATTACTAAAAACGTTTATGAAACTGAGTTTTCTGTCGACTGCCTGTCAAAAAATCTTTCTCTTAACATATTTTGCCGCTAATAAAGTTGTCTCGCTTCTGACGCCAAAAATACATTTTTTTTTACAGATTTTGGTGCAAGAATTCTTTTTTTTACGGATTTTGGCACTAAAATACTTTTCTTAACATATGTTGCCGCTAATAAAGTTAAGATAAGGATTTTAGCGGCAAAATCCGTAAATAAACGGATTCTGGCGCAAAATCCGTAAAAAAACATATTTTTAGCATCAACAGAGATAACTTTATTAGCAACAGAATATGTTAAGAAAAGTATTTTAGTGCCAAAATCCGGAAAAAAAGAATTCTTGCACCAAAATCCATTAAAAATAAAACAACTTAGTTTTGGCGTCAGAAGCGAGATAACTTTATTAGCGCCAAAATCTGTAAATAAACGGATTCTGGCGCCAAAATCCATAAAAAAACATATTTTTAGCATCAACAGAGATAACTTTATTAGCAACAAAATATGTTAAGAAAAGTATTTTAGTGCCAAAATCCGTAAAAAAAAATTGATTGTTGTGCCAAAAGCCATAAAAAAGCGTATTTTTGGCGTCAGAAGCAAAATAACTTTATTAGCGCCAAAAATATGTTAAGAACAGGATTTTAGCACCAAAGCGAAAAAAAAAAACGGATTCTGGTGCAAAATCCGTAAAAAAACATATTTTTTTGCATCAGAGGCGAGATCACTTTATTAGTGCCAAAATCTGTAAAGAAAAAGATTTTAGTACCAAAATCCATAAAAAAAACGGATTCTTGCACCAAAAAAAAAACGGATTCCTGGCGCCAAAATCCTTAAAAAAAAGGATTTTTAGCGTCAGAAGCGAGATAATTTAAGCGTCAAAATATGTTAAGATATTTTAGTGCCAAAATCCGTAAAAAACGGATTCTTGCACCAAAATCCATAAAAAAATCGCATTTTTGGCGTCAGAAGAGAGATAACTTTATTAGCGCCAAAATATGTTAAGAAAAGGATTTTAGCACCAAAATCCATAAAAAACAGATTCTGGCGCCAAAATCTGTAAAAAATCGTATTTTTTGCATCAGAAGCGAGATAACTTTATTAGCGCCAAAATCTGTAAAGAAAAAGATTTTAGTGCCAAAATCTGTAAAAAAAAACGGATTCCTGTGCCAAAATCCGTAAAAAACGGATTCTTGCACCAAAATCCATTAAAAAAAATCGCATTTTTGGCGTTAGAAGAAAGATAACTTTATTAGCACCAAAATATGTTAAGAAAAGGATTTTAGCACCAAAATCCGCAAAAAACGGATTCTGACGCCAAAATCCGTGAAAAAAAAAACCATAATTTTAGCGGAAAAAATATGAATTTGGGCAAAAATCGTTAGCGATGCAAGCATGATCATTTTATTACAAAAGGTACAAAAAAGGACACATCAGACACTTGAATGTAGATTTGATAATGTATAACCTTTGTTACACCCACTATAGGTGGGACTTGGTTCTCCTGGAAGGGTTTTCATTTAAAAATTGCTGAAAAAAACGCTGCGAAAATACACCAAAAAACGCGCCAAAACACGTCCGGCGCTTTCCATAGACTCCTGTAGTAAATTTTCTGCCCTGCCCTGTCGTTTTTTAGAACATGTTGCAAAAGACGACCAGTAAAAAAAATTTGCAGAAAAAAGAAGCTCAGTGTAGACAGCAGGAGGATTTTACATTAGAAGTTTGGGAGATGATTTCAGTCGTTTTTCCAGCGTTTTTAGAAAGCGAAAAACGCTGAAAAAACTGACTATTTTCTGTGCAGTGTAGACATAGCCTAAATATCTATTTAGCTCTGCTGCAAAGAAGCAATCCAATGCATAATCTAAATGGAAAAAAAAAGGATATATTAAAAATGTATTGGGATGTACAGTGCAGTGGGGCAGAGGCATAGACTATTGTGTCTACAGAGCAAACAGAACATCTTCTGGACTACATTTGCTCTATTTTCAGAGCATATGCTTTATGCACCAGACACATAGGTGCAGATTTATCAGTAGTGTCTAACTCTAAGCTTTGGTTCACATCTGTGTCAGAGTTTTGGAACCTCCATCGCAGAGGTGAAAACAAAAACCTAGTAATCCGTTTCACACTGAACACCCAAGGCGCCTAACAGACCCTACTGATTACAATGGGTCCGTCAGGTTTCTGTTGTGGTGTCCGTTGATAAGACAGAAAAAGTAGTGCAGCTTGCTGCACTATTTTTTTACTATTCCCAAAGGAACATACAGCAAAGGTTCCGAACCTCCAATGCCTATGTGAACCAATGAACCAAATATAAGACAGTTTTAAGTTGGACAGTTTTACAGTGTGACATATCATAGTGTTGTTTATTCTGGCGCAAGATAAAATTGTCTAGTTTGACTTTACATCTTTTTTAAATTGGCTTACTTAATGCCAAAATTTGGGCACAGTTTTGAAGCATAGCTGTGCGTGCTAAGCCACGTGCCATTTCCCTGAGAAGTTATGATCTTTTACCGAGACCACTCCCTACTTATTTGGTGAGGCACAGAAGTGTCTAGAAACTCTCTAGAACACATAACAAATATGGTGTAATGTATGTACACCATTAGTTTTGGCATGAATTTTGCCAGAATTCTTGGCCAACTAGCTTGATAAATGTGCCCCATAATGTGATAGACCTTGCTTTTGTGTCTGGAACATAAAGGGAGACATATATGATCAGGTTTCTCACCCTTTTCTGGTGTAAAATGCAACAAAGTGAGCCAGCTATGATGTCTAATGCGCCAAACAAATGTGTTAGGCACATTGTTCTTAAGACTCGATACTTTCTAATGCATCTAATATGAGGGGGCATTCTGGGTGCGTGTTGCACCACGCTCATAATGTTAGTCACAAATATGAATGTAGTTCGGCAAAACTAGGCACATTACTGCTTGAACAGGCAGACCTATTTTAATGTGGTCTGCCTGAGACTCAGTCGCCGAAGTGAAGCTAGATTTACTGTTAGAGAAAATTTTTTTCTATATTTTTCACTTTACACCAGTACAATAATAAAACGTAATTTATGATAATTATCAAACTTGATAAAATTAAATTATTTCAATTTAATAAAAAATTTTATCATATAAAATTAATATAAAAAAATATCTTATCCCAAAAATATAAAAATATCTCCTGTAAAATGTTTTTAAAATTAATAGAGTCTAAAATTTCAGATTTTTGTATTTTAACTATATTAAATTTGAAATTTATTTTAGCTGCGCTCACCCTTTATTCTACATACAACAAGAGCCAGCACACCACAGGTATTGCTGGGACCTGTGGTCCACCAAGAGAGATCAATACCTTAGTTCTATAATGTGACAAACACATGAGGCACGAAGAACTTTAGACGCCATTTATGAACGTACAAAAACCACTTTCACACATTCAGGTGCATTTGACACTGAAAAATAGATGCAAAAACGCACTTCGATACATACATGTCTCCCAAACTGTATAATTTCCAGAAGTAGAACAATTTAAATTTGCCCTGCTAATTCCTATGGCTCCTTTGAGATATATGTTAGGATACTTTTTTCAAGGAAGGCACTCTAATATATACCATATGGTGAAGTCCAAAAATGTGATGCAAACAGAACCTAACTTATAATGGGATACATGACAAAATCTGCTTCTGATAGTGATGCACAGCCTAAACCTTTCTGACAAGGTTTCTTCCTGCGTGTCTAATACTATACACATACATTTTTTCATAAAAATCGCCATTGGTGTCCTTTTTGATGCACTAAATACACAACTTTTGCACCAGAATACATGTGCAAAAAGTGCTTTTGTAGTGCCCCACTGGTATTTTGGAGTACACATTAATGGGGCTCATAAGGTTTTACAAGCTGCATTTACGCTGTGTCAATTATTTGCACATATTTTATTGCATTAGGAACTAGGATGCGCATTAGCTCCATTGGATGGGGTTAGAACATGTTCGAAGACATGGTACAATCTGTGTGAACAAAAAAAAATTAGATGTACTGCAGAATTTTGAGGATGTTCCTTGGATTTCTGCCTCTTATTACACAGGGTATTTTTCTGTGGAAAAAACATGCCATATGAATCTAGCCTTACTTTCCAAATCACTATTAATGCTTAAAAAGGCACTAAAACTCACTTAAAAAAATGCAACACATATCTACACATTCAGTTTTATTTAACAGGAAACAATGGAAGTCTATGGCAGGAAAACAGTAAAAACTGCCTGAAAAGTTCAACTAAAATAATGCCAACATACGCAACCCTTTTTTACAAAAAAGAAACCCACGACCAGAAACACAAAGGGCCACATGTATGAAGCTCGCCGTCAGGCCCCGTTTTCCCCGAGTTTCCCGGCGAATTGCCCTTTTTATTCGGGGAGGGCCGCGTCTACTATCATTAAATCCGACGCGCCCCCACGGCGGGCCCATTGGGGGGAATAGGCGAAGTTCGGCGCCGCGTCGAATTGCCCCGCCGGGGGTAGTGCGATAACAGCGGGAAAATCCGCCGCGCCTCGCCATGAAAGGGGCACATGCGGGGACAGGGCGCGTGCCCGCGCGCCGAAGTTTCGCCGCCGAGGAATCCCTCATACATCGGAAAAAGTCCGCCGCGCCTGCCATGTTTGGGGCGCAGTGCGGGACTTAGGCGCCTGCTGACTGCGCCAAAAACCCCTGTTCCATCAGACGGGCTGGAGGGGCGAAAACACCCACTTCGGGGGGATAAAAAAATCCAAATCACCTTTATAAAGGCTTCACATTCTCGGGAAAGCTAAACTAAAAATAAAAATTACATAAAACAAAATCACTTTCCAATACCTAAGTCAAAAATTTAAGGATATTGGAAAGGGCCGGGAAATACAGTATTTCAAATTCTAAAACCCTTTTCTCATTGTCGCCAGAAACGGCCAATAAAAAAAGGGACGACACGAAAAAATTAAAACCAGGGGGCAGGTTTTGCCCAATCAAACCACGAGGGGACTTTTCAAAAAACTAAAAATGCTAAAAACACTGATTGGCTAGAAAAAGGGGGGCTTGGCTTTTCCAGCCAATCAGAATAGGACAACAAAGTCCCATTCTAGGCAGGGGAAAGTTTAGCCCAATCAAATACGACAAAAAAAGTCCCTTTCAAACCCCTATGGGGAATTTTACACCAATCAAATCCACGGGGGGACGTTTCAAAATACGAAAAAGGCAGAAACGAGCGTTTTGGTTGAAGCAGGGGGGCTCGTCCAGTTTTAGCCAATCAACGCGAGCTCTTTCTCTTTGAGTTAAAAAGGGGAATCGAAATTTAAAAGAGGCGCCGAAATTTGGACCAAGGGGAAGCGACGACGCCCTATGGTTTTTCTAATCTTTTGGGTAAAAAGTTACAGGGGCTAAAATCAAATTTATAACACTACAAATTGTGCCGATGTGTATATACAATGAATATATATGTGGCAAACGAAAAAAAAAAAAAGTCCAAAAAAATCATTTTATTTTTTTTATTTTCGTTTTCCCAAGGATCAAAGTAGGGGTGCATCAAAAAAAAAAATAACAGATTTTCTTGTTTAAAATTTTTTTTTTTCTTTAGCCACATATTAGTTTTCCTTTTTAAATCACATGGGCACAATTTCCTTAGGTTATAATTTGATTTCGCCATGTACGTTTTATACCAGATTGCATTAAAAACCCATAGAGCGTCGTTTTTCCCCCTCCCTTTGGGTCCAAATTACGCCCTCTTTTAAATTTTCGATTCCCCTAGAACTCTAGGGAAAAGTACTCCGCTCTGATTGCTAAGCGGACGAGCCCCCCGCTTTTTAAACCCAATCAGCTCGTTTCTGCCTTTTTAATGTATTTTGAACTGTCCCGCCTTTAATATGATTGGTCCATTTTTCCCATAGATAAAGGGCCACGTCGCTCCAATCTGTTTGGGTCAATTCTCCTCCATAGACTAATGGGACATTCCCCTCCATTCGATTGGCTGGTTTATGCCGCCCAAAAAATTTGCTTTACAAATTTGAATTACGTTTTTCCGGCAATTCTCTCTATGAAATTTCCCTAGTAGCGCCGGTCTCGGCACGAACGCTTTTGTTGGGGTTTTTTAACTGCTTATTTTTAAAGAAGTTTCTGGTTTTTACTGAAAATTTTTTTCATTTGAAAAAAAATAATTTGTTGTTAATACTTCATCCCCCCGGCGCTGAGCGCCGAATTTGATGCGCTCTTCCTCCATAGATATAAGGGGGAATACCGCGCTCTGATTTTGGGGAAGCCAAACCCCGCTACTCGCCAAAAACTTTTCTGTCTTTTTTTCTGTATTTTGAATTATCCCCCTGGATTCTGATTGGTCTACACTCTCCATAGGGTAAATGGGGCTTTGTCGCTCCTATTCTGATTGGCTGGCTAGCCGAGACCCCGCAGCTCAGCCAAACACTCTTTTCAGCATTTTTTTTATTTTTAATTTTTTCGCCGGGATTTTGATTGGTCTACACTTCTCCATAGCTAGAAAAGGACTTTGCGCTCCTATTCTATTGGGTAGCTACCAACCCCGCTAGCTCACCAATCAAATCTTTTCAGCATTTTTACTTATTTTAATTATTCCGCCGGGATTTTTTTATTGGTCAATTTTTCCCCATAGCTTTTAAAAAGGTTCACTTCGCTCCGATTCATTGGCCGGTTTCTGCCCACCAAAGAGAATAGGTTTTTAATTTTGAATACTGTCTTTCCCGGGAATTTCAATACATATTTTTGTATTGCGCCGTTCAGAGTTTGGAAAAGTGATGTTTTTTTTTATTATGTTATTTTTTTTTCATTCAGCTCTCTTCGACACTGTTTCCGCCTTTATAAAGGGGATTTTTTCCTATTCAACTCCTGCTCACGAGGGGGCCCGAATTTCTGTCGCACTTCGATCTGCTTTCCCCGCATGTTCCTTCTTTCTTTCCCTTTGCCTCCCCGAGCATTTCACCCAAATCTGCTTTCGGACGGAGCGCCGAACTTTGTCGCATCTTTCCGATCCCTTCCCCATGTTTTGGATCCTCTTCACTTCGCCTCTGCCAGAGGGTTTTTGACCAAATAAAAACCCGGGCTGCTTGTCGGGGGCTGCCCAGCGCCGCGATTTGGCAAGCCCGATGGAACCTCGGACTATACAGCCGCCGCGCCCCCCGGGAAAGCCTACAAACCGCGCCCCCCGTGCCCACGCCCGCCCACTGCCCCCCCCTTCATGCGACCGCACCGAAATACAACGCTGCTCCGACGCTGTTTTGGCTGGGAGGCACAGTGACCCAAAAACAGCGTAAAGCCCGTTTATACATTCCCCAAATAAAAAAAACTAACAAACACAAAGTAATATATGTAGTACATTTTATATTTCCATATTGACTTCCATCTAATATCTGACCACAATAGTTTTAGCCAAAAAAATGCTGTATTTTTAAACTCCATGTTACCCTAATCTGAACGGTTACTTTCAACAGGGCATTATTCCCAGTTCTTGATTAGGGGAGGTTTCACCAGTGCCTTTTACAGAAAAATACCCAAGGATTTTGAGCAGTTTTCACTCAATTTTTGAGTCTAAACAAATTGCATTAAAACCTGGAGTGGCCTTTTTCAACTGATACTGGTGGTACAAAAAATTAACAGTCCTTTGCCATTATCAGCCACTTCCATAATACAGGGTCCATGGTTTTCACCAGCTTACAGTTACAACCAACTGCATTTATTACATGAAGCCTGTGTAAACCTGGCAACTTTTTTTTTTTCCCCAAAAGTTATAAATAGAATCAAATGTTAAATACTCTTTGTTAAAAATGTCTTAGTCCTGGTTTATATGTTGCAGCATATGGTAATAATGTGCCAGATAGCTGAGAGTCGTAAAGCAAAACTACTACTTGCTTTAACACGAATTATCACTTTCTGCGGCAAGTATAAAAGCATAAAAAACATGTTCTTTGCAAATTTGTTTTGGGGGACAAAGTCCCCGGGTTTTTTTTAATAAATCGCAGCAAAAACAAAATAGAGTAAACCAATGGCGGGAACAATACTAAAAGAAATAAACTTAACCATGCAAAAATTGCACAAAGTCAGTCTGTTCTAGCTAAGGAATATAAGAACATTTTATTACAACTGAAGATTCACACTACAAAGGTTCCTTGATAAAGCTGCCATTTTATACCCAACAAACATTTAGAATTTCTTTTCTAACAACAGTTGGGTGCAGTATTACCTTCATGGGTCGAAATTAGAGATGGGCGAATTTCTCAAAAATTCGATTCGGTCACTTCGCCAAATTTTCCGACAAAAATAAATTCTCCAATTACTTCGGACGAAACCGTAAAAAGCACTATTTCCAGCTGCACAGACCTGCAGGTGCTGTAGAACGTTTTGGCCCTGCTTAAAAAGGAAGGGGAGCTTGGTTTTGGTCTTTATACAATTTGTTTTTAGTATACACGCAGATATGCCGCCGCCTTAAATCGCTTCACTATAAAAATTTCCCTGGGGACTTAAGAGGGCAAAACTACCAAAAAAATCAAGCGGGAATTTAGCCTATAAAGTCATGCCAGCGAAAGTGGAAAAAAACAACTGAGAGCTCAGGGGGCAACATTAGTACAGAGTGTGGGTGACGGGGGCAGCCACAGCGCGGGTCAGGCAGTGGCACAAAAGGG
>JAODAL010055858.1:0-23669 GCA_025379985.1 Phyllomedusa bahiana
AAAGAATATAACTACTATAATACTGCCCCCCCTTTTGTACAAGAAATATAACTACTAAAAATACTGCCTCTATTTTACAAGAATATAACTACTATAAATACTGCTCCCTATGTACAAGAATATAACTACTATAATACTGCCTCTATGTACAAGAAATTTTAACTACTAAATAACTGCCCCTATGTACAAGAATAAACTACTATAATTACTGCTCCCATAGTAACAAGAATATAACTACTATAATACTGCCCCCTATGTACAAGAATATGACTACTATTATACTGCTCCTATGTACAAGAATATAACTACTATAATACTGCCCCCATGTACAATAATATAACTACTATAATACTGCTCCCTATGTACAAGAATATATCTGCTATAATACTGCTGATATATGGTGACAGTAGTATATGGGATATTTTTGTATACATTGTATATTCCGGGGTCTCATTGATCCTCTATGGTTTAGGCTGAGGTGTAACTGAGCCCTAGCTCTCTGTAAAGGACATAAATAAGTCTGACCTACTGTAGTCACTTTCTTGGTCTCCCATAAATATAACTTTTTTTTGGAGTCTATTCTAGCGGCTAAAATTGGCGCATTGGGAATAGTCCTGGTGCCTGCAAAACTCATCTATTTGTGGATGGAGGCGGCCGGGCGGGGGGGAGAGCAGGAGTCGGACACGAGGAGAGGAGGACAAGAGGGAAGATCTCAGCAGAGACGCACGTGAGAGGGAGAAGAAGGAAAAGACAGGGAATTAATCTAAGGACAAAGACGAGGGGAATGGCGTAGTGGGCGGAGCCTGACGGGGCGATCACAGGAGAGTCGGACTTTTGGGCAGTTCTTAGACGTTGGATACAATATAGTGACTTCTTCGGGGACAATGGTGGCAGCGACAGGTGGAGCCGTGTGCAGGTCACACCTGGTCCTCATCGTCCTGTGTCTCCCAAGCGTCTTCATGGAACAGACTCGTCTCTTGGAACAGAGGAAGCCTTTCTTTGAACGCTTCAGACGGTTGGAGGAGCAGGTGAGGCGGGAGGGTGATCCATGCTGACCCCAATGATTACCTCAAAGATGATTGTTATCATACAACTCCCAAAAGCTCCATCAAATATCACATTTATTATGATCTTTTCCACAGGGGGCGCTGTTCCATTGACTGTATTACTATTCTTAGGGCATATGTTATAAGTGACTGGTTACACCTGTTGTATGTATATATTTATGGGCAGCAAATTTTAAGGCCAGTTTACTAAAGCCAACAGGGTGGGATATGACTGATGGGTTGTACTTTACACTTTATACCTTACTTATCCTGTACTGATCCTTAGTTACATCCTGTATTATACTCCAGAGCTGCACTCACTATTCTGCTGGTGCAGTCACTGTGTACATACATTACTTATCCTGTACTGATCCTGAGTTACATCCTGTATTATACTCCAGAGCTGCACTCGCAATTCTGCTGGTGTAGTCTCTGTGTGCATACATTACTTATCATTTACTGACCCTGAGTTACATCCTGTATTTACCTCCAGAGCTGCACTCACTATTCTGCTGGTGCAGTCACTGTACATACATTACTTATCCTGTACTGATCCTGAGTTACATCCTGTATTATACTCCAGAGCTGCGCTCACTATTCTGCTGTTGGAGTTACTGTGTTCATACATGACTTATCCTGTACTGATCCTAGTTTACATCCTGTATTATACTCCAGAGCTGCACTCACTATTCTGCTGGTGCAGTCACTGTGTTCATACATTACTTATCCTGTACTGATCCTGAGTTACATCCTGTATTATACTCCAGAGCTGCACTCACTATTCTGCTGGTGCAGTCACTGTACATACATTACTTATCCTGTACTGATCCCGAGTTACATCCTGTATTATACTCCAGAGCTGCACTCACTATTCTGCTGGTGCAGTCACTGTGTACATACATTACTTATCCTGTACTGATCCTGAGTTACATCCTGTATTATCCTCCAGAGCTGCACTCACTATTCTGCTGGTGCAGTCACTGTACATATATTACTTATCCTGGACTGATCCTGAGTTACATCCTGTATTATACTCCAGAGCTGCACTCACTATTCTGCTGGTGCAGTCACTGTGTACATACATTTCTTAACCTGTACAGACCCTGAGTTACATCATGTATTATACTCCAGAGCTGCACTCACTATTCTGCTGGTGCAGTCACTATGTACATACATTACTTATGCTGTACTGATCCTGAGTTACATCCTGTATTATCCTCCAGAGCTGCGCTCACTATTCTGCTGGTGCAGTTACTGTATATACATTACTTATCCTGTACTGATCCTGAGATACATCCTGTATTATACTCCAGAGCTGCGCTCACTATTCTGCTGGTGCAGTTACTGTATATACATTACTTATCCTGTACTGATTCTGAGTTACATCCTGTATTTTCCTCCAGAGCTGCGCTCACTATTCTGCTGTTGCATTCACTGTGTACATACATTACTTATCCTGTACTGACCCTGAGTTACATCCTGTATTATACTCCAGAGCTGCGCTCACTATTCTGCTGGTGCAGTCACTGTGTACATACATTCTTATCCTGTACATGACCCTGAGTTACATCCCTGTATATACTCCCAGAACTGCACTTTACTATTCTGCTGGTGCAGTCACTATGTACATACATTCTTATGCTGTACAGATCCTGAGTTACATCCTGTATTATCCTCCAGAGCTGCGCTCACTATTCTGCTGGTGCAGTCACCTGTGTACATACATTACTTATCCTGTACTGATCCTGAGTTTACATCCTGTATTATCCTCCAGAGCTGCACTATTATTCCCGCTGGTGCAGTCACTGTACATACATTACTTATCCTGTACTGATCCTGAGTTACATCCTGTATTATCCTCCAGAGCTGCACTTATTATTCTGCTGGTGCAGTCACTGTACATACATTACTTATCCTGTACTGATCCTGAGTTACATCCTGTATTGTCCTCCAGAGCTGCGCTCACTATTCTGCTGGTGCAGTCACTGTACATACATTACTTATCCTGTACTGATCCTGAGTTACATCCTGTATTATGCTCCAGAGCTGCACTCACTATATCTGCGGTGCAGTCACTGTGTACATACATTACTTATCCGGAACTGATCCTGATTTACATCCTGTATTATCCTCCAGAGCTGCACTCACTATTCTGCTGGTGCAGTCACTGTACATACATTACTTATCCTGTACTGACCCTGAGTTACATCCTGTATTATACTCCAGAGCTGCGCTCACTATTCTGCTGGTGCAGTCACTGTGTACATACATTACTTATCCTGTACTGATCCTGAGTTACATCCTGTATTATCCTCCAGAGCTGCGCCACTATTCTGCTGGTGCAGTCACTGTGTACATACATTACTTATCCTGTACTGATCCTGAGTTACATCCTGTATTATCCTCCAGAGCTGCACTCACTATTCTGCTGGTGCAGTCACTGTGTACATACATTACTTATCCTGTACTGATCCTGAGTTACATCCTGTATTATCCTCCAGAGCTGCACTCACTATTCTGCTGGTGCAGTCACTATGTACATACATTTCTTATCCTGTACTGATCCTGACTTACATCCTGTATTATCCTCCAGAGCTGCGCTCACTATTCTGCTGGTGCAGTCACTGTGTACATACATTACTTATCCTGTTCTGATCCTGAGTTACATCCTGTATTATACCCTAGAGCTGCACTCACTATTCTGCTGATGCCGTCACTGTACATACATTACTTATCCTGTACTGATCCTGAGTTACATCCTGTATTATCCTCCAGAGCTGCACTCACTATTCTGCTGGTGCAGTCACTGTGTACATACATTTCTTATCCTGTACAGACCCTGAGTTACATCATGTATTATACTCCAGAGCTGCACTCACTATTCTGCTGGTGCAGTCACTATGTACATACATTACTTATGCTGTACTGATCCTGAGTTACATCCTGTATTATCCTCCAGAGCTGCGCTCACTATTCTGCTGGTGCAGTCACTGTGTACATACATTACTTATCCTGTACTGATCCTGAGTTACATCCTGTATTATCCTCCAGAGCTGCACTATTATTCTGCTGGTGCAGTCACTGTACATACATTACTTATCCTGTACTGACATTCTGAGTTACATCCTGTATTCTCCTCCAGAGCTGCGCTCACTATTCTGCTGGTGCAGTCACTGTACATACATTACTTATCCTGTACTGATCCTGAGTTACTCCTGATTATACTCCAGAGCTGCGCCCACTATTCTGCTGTGCAGTCACTGGTACATACATTACTTATCCTGAAATGATCCTGAGTTACATCCTGTATTATCCTCCAGAGCTGCACTCACTATTCTGCTGGTGCAGTCACTGTGTACATACATTACTTATCCTGTACTGATCCTGAGTTACATCCTGTATTATCCTCCAGAGCTGCACTCACTATTCTGCTGGTGCAGTCACTATGTACATACATTACTTATCCTGTACTGACCCCGAGTTACAGCCTGTATTATCCTCCAGAGCTGCACCCACTATTCTGCTGCTGCAGTCACTGTACATACATTACTTATCCTGTACTGATCCTGAGTTACATCCTGTATAATACACAAGCTGCACTCACTATTCTGCTGGTGCAGTCACTGTACATACATTACTTATCCTGTACTGATCCTGAGTTATATCCTGTATTATCCTCCAGAGCTGCACTCACTATTCTGCTGGTGCAGTCACTGTGTACATACATTACATATCCTGTACTGATCCTGAGTTACATCCTCTATTATCCTCCAGAGCTGCACTCACTATTCTGCTGGTGCAGTCACTGTGTACATACATTACTTATCCTGTACTGACCCTGAGTTACATCCTGTATTATACTCCAGAGCTGCGCTCACTATTCTGCTGGTGCAGTCACTGTACATACATTACTTATCCTGTACTGATCCTGAGTTACATCCTGTATTATCCTCCAGAGCTGTGCTCACTATTCTGCTGGTGCAGTCTCTGTGAACATACATTACTTATCCTGTACTGACCCTGAGTTACATCCTGTATTATCCTCCAGAGCTGCGCTCACTATTCTGCTGTTGCATTCACTGTGTACATACATTACTTATCCTGTACTGACCCTGAGTTACATCCTGTATTTTCCTCCAGAGCTGCACTCACTATTCTGCTGGTGCAGTCACTGTGTACATACATTACTTATCCTGTACTGATCATGGGTAACAACCTGTGTTATCCTCCAGAGCTGCACTCACTATTCTGCTGGTGCAGTCACTGTACATACATTACTTATCCTATACTGATCCTGAGTTACATCCTGTATTATACTCCAGAGCTGCGCTCACTATTCTGCTGGTGCAGTCACTGTGTACATACATTTCTTATCCTGTACAGACCCTGAGTTACATCATGTATTATACTCCAGAGCTGCACTCACTATTCTGCTGGTGCAGTCACTATGTACATACATACTTTGCTTACTGATCCTGATTACATCCTGGATTATCCTCCAGAGCTGCGCTCACTATTCTGCGGGTGCAGTCACTGTATATACATTACTTATCCTGTACTGATTCTGAGTTACATCCTGTATTTTCCTCCAGAACTGCACTCACTATTCTGCTGGTGCAGTCACTGTACATACATTACTTATCCTGAGTTACATCCTGTATTATACTCCAGAGCAGCACTCACTATTCTGCTGTGCAGTCACTGTGTACATACATTACTTATCCTGTACTGACCCTGAGTTACATCCTGTATTATCCTCCAGAGCTGCGCTCACTATTCTGCTGGTGCAGTCACTGTGTACATAAATTACTTATCCTGTACTGATCCTGAGTTACATCCTGTATTATCCTCCAGAGCTGCACTCACTATTCTGCTGGTGCAGTCACTGTGTACATACATTACTTATCCTGTACTGATCCTGAGTTACATCCTGTATTATCCTCCAGAGCTGCACTTACTATTCTGCTGGTGCAGTCACTGTGTACATACATTACTTATCCTGTACTGATCCTGAGTTACATCCTGTATTATCCTCCAGAGCTGCACTCACTATTCTGCTGGTGCAGTCACTGTACATACATTACTTATCCTGTACTGATCCTGAGTTATATCCTGTATTATCCTCCAGAGCTGCGCTCACTATTCTGCTGGTGCAGTCACTGTGTACATACATTACTTATCCTGTACTGATCCTGAGTTACATCCTGTATTATCCTGCAGAGCTGCACTCACTATTCTGCTGGTGCAGTCACTGTGTACATACATTACTTATCCTGTACTGACCCTGAGTTACATCCTGTATTATACTCCAGAGCTGCGCTCATTATTCTGCTGGTGCAGCCACTGTACATACATTACTTATCCTGTACTGATCCTGAGTTACATCCTATATTATCCTCCAGAGCTGTGCTCACTATTCTGCTGGTGCAGTCACTGTGAACATACATTACTTATCCTGTACTGATCCTGAGTTACATCCTGTATTATACTCCAGAGCTGCACTCACTATTCTGCTGGTGCAGTCACTGTGTACATACATTACTTTCCTGTACTGATCCTGAGTTACATCCTGTATTATCCTCCAGAGCTGCACTCACTATTCTGCTGGTGCAGTGACTGTGTACATACATTACTTATCCTGTACTGATCCTGAGTTACATCCTGTATTATACTCCAGAGCTGCGCTCACTATTCTGCTGGTGCAGTCACTGTACATACATAATAATAATAATCTTTATTTATATAGCACCAACATATTCCGCAGCACTTTACAATATAGAGGGAATAAGCACAGACAAACCAGACATTACATTATAAAAAAGCTACTGACAAATGAACACAATTTTGGGGAGGGCCCCCCAGGCCCCCAAGAGCTTACAATCTTTTGGGGTGTATGGGTTTTAAAACAAAGGGTGAAAGGGCCCTTTTTTTTAACAATGGCCCCCCAAATTTTTACATAAATATGGGGAAAGTATCCCATAAAATTTGGAAAACCCCTGCCACCCCCAAAACCATACATCAAAAACCCAGATAATGCCTGGGGGTGCCAAAGTGCGGAAGTGACGAATCTGTGCCCAAAATTTGGGGGGTTGAAAATTTGGGGGAAAATTTTGATAGTTGTCCTGAAGATGAGTTTCAGAGGGGCACTTAAAACTGTGAGATTTTGTGAGTTTCCCTAAACCCCAGGGGGTAACATTTTCCAAGAACTGGTGCAATACGTGAAAAATCTTGGAGACGGGAAATGGGGGGTTTGGGATGAGTGAGGTGTGTGGGTCTTGCCCAGTAAAAGAGCGAAGAGAGCGGGTGGGTTTTTGGTGGGCCCAGAGATGAGGGGGAAAAAGGGTAGGGAGGAGCAGCGCTGTGGGGGACCCTTTAAATTGTGTGAGAGTGATGGGGTTTTAATCGGTACCTTTTAAAGGGATGGGCAAACCATGCAGAGACTGACACGGGGTAGGGGCCCATCAGTATAGGCGGCTGGAGAAAAAGAAAGCCGGGCTGCTGCTTTCAGGACCGATTGGAGGGGGGAAGGGGTTTACAAGAGGGAAAACCGATAAGAAAGGGTTTTTGCAGTAGTCAAACAGAAAAAAATAAGAGAAAGTAATGAGATTTGAGTTTTTTCCCACAGTGAGAAATGGAGGGGATTCTGGAGATGTTCTTGAGGTGCAGGTAACGGGACGGGAAAGGGATTTATAAAAGGGGGGGAAGGCCCAGATCAAACCCCTAGAAAAACCCCCTAGACAGCGGGGCCTGCTGCCTGGGATTTTATGGTGGGACCACATACTAAACCCGAAAAGCGGGGTGGGTGGGTTTTAGAAAAATGGGGGGGATGACTAGAATTTCATTTTTAGTGGGTTTATTTGGAATAAAGAGAGGACATGAGGGTCAAGAAGGGGACAGACATCCCCTGGTGTTTTGAAAGCAGAGGCAGGGGGTATGTCACGGGAGGAGGGTATAGTTGAGTGTCATCACGTAAAATTTGGTATTTAAAACCCAAAAATCTACGGGAGGGTTTGGGCCCAAGGGGGGCTGTGTAAAAATGAAAAAGGGGGAAACCCCAAACTGATCCCGAGGAACCCCGACAGCAAGAGGGAGAGGAGGGAGGTAAACCCGGGAAAATGAGAAAATTTGAAGCAGGGGTTCAAGAGGTAGGACGAAAACCCAAAACGAGAGGGGTTGGTCCTGGAGGGCCAAATGGTGCTAGCTGGGAAATTGGGTTGACCCCCAGTGAAAAGGGCTGCAGAGAGATCCAGAAAACAGCAATGGGGTGGGTTACCCTGAGTTTTAAAAGCAGTGAGGAGATCATTTGAAACTTTAAAGGGAGCATTTTTCCCGGGGAGTGTGGGGGTGCGGAAACCTGTTGCAGGGGGTCAAAAAAAAGAGTTAGCAGAGAGATACGGATTAGGCAAAAGTAGACCAAGCTTTTCCAGGAGTTTGGAGAAAAGGGGCGGGTTTTTAGAACGGGTCAGAAAGTTATCAGCACGGGAAACGGGTCCGGGGAGGGCCCTTTTTAAAAGAAAGGGGGGATTTTATAACAGCGTTTTTAAAGGAAGATGGGAAGATCCCCCAGTGGAGAAGGGGGGTTACAAAGCAAGGAAGGGGTGAGAGAGGACAGCTGGAGAAATGAACGGGACAAGGGGGAGGGAATGGGGCACTAGAGCAAGGGGTGGGGCGAGCAACGGAAACCCGGGGCCACTTTTTCCCTTCTGAGTGGGGTTCAAGGGTTTGAAGAAATTTTAAGGAGGGTGCGGGGAGGGACGGGGATGGGTTTTAAATTTGGGGGATTTTTGATGTATGTTTTTCCCGGGAGGGCTGTAAATTTTTTGCTTTGAAGTGAGTGGCCGGGGTTTTTCCACACAGGGGTCATGCCCGGGGGGCCAGAGTTTTGGGGCCTGAGGAGGGGGGTGGAAGGGGGGTCAAACAGACTTTTTGGGGGTTGTTGTGAAGTGTTGAGATGAGGGGGGTTAAATTTTTTTGGGTTTGGGCGCAGTAAAAGGGCAGTGGGGAAAAGCCCTGAGCAGAATTTGTAGTGGAGAAACCTGCGGGAAATTTGGACTTTCCCCCAAAAGACGCTCATCGAAACCGGGAACAGCCTGAAAGGTAGCAGTCTGAGGCTTTGTCCCAAGGCGGGCGGCATTTTACTCTGGGGGTGCGGGGGTGTGAGGGTGCCAAAAAGTCCAGGGGGGTTTTGTGAGAGTTTTTTTTGAAACTTTTTGACAGCCAGCCCCAGGACGGGAAAAGGGGGGGAAAATTGGGGGCAGTGAGGACTGTATGGTTCGGGAGCTCTTAAATGTTGATAGAGGGGAAAGATTTCGGAATAGGCGACGGTTGGTGTGTCGGGGAAAGCTGAAAAATTTTTTTGATAGTAAAAAAAGATAAGGTTTGAACCGAAGTTCAAAAAGGAGAAATTGGTAAAATTAGAAATTGAGCAGAGGGGAAAAAGACCCGAAAAAAAAAGAGGGTTCCCATCCTTGTGAGTTGGAGAGTCAGGGAAAAGCCCAAAAGGGCCCAAAGAAAGAGGTTTTGAAAAAAACGAGAGGGGGAAGGAGACATAGGGTTGGGCAATGGGGATGTTGAAATCGCCCCTGATTTAGGGGTGGGTATTTCAATCGAGAGAAATGAGGGGAAACCAGGCAGCAAAATGATCCAGAAAATGGCCGGGGTACCGGGGGGGCTGTAGACATCTGCAACTCTGATGGAATAAGGGCCCAAAAGTCCCCGGGGGTGTGGACCTCAAAGGGGGGGAAAGGAGTGAGGGGGCATGGGGAATGGGCCTGGTAAGTGCAGTGGGGGAGCGAGAATATGCCCCCCTCCCCAAACCCCGGGCCCTTTAGGGCTGGGGTTTTGGGTAAGTGGGGAGGGGCCCCCGAAAGGGGAGGGCAGCAAGGGGTCGGTGTTTGATTGCTGGAGCCAAGTTTTTCCCGTGAGAGCTAGGAGAAATTTAGGGGGTTAGAAAGGAACAGGGCCCGGACACATTTGGGGTTTTTTTTGCAGACGGATCCCGGGGATTCCCAAAGCACATTTTTAAAAGGGGAAAGGGAAAAAACTACAAAAAAAATATTACCAGGTTTGGCAGGGTTTTTTGTGGGGGAAAGAGGTGGGATGAAGGGAGTAAAGGAAGGTGGGCGGGGGTTGGTAGAGATGTCTCCTGCAGCAAGAAGCAGAAGAATGAAAATGATTTTAGATGGTTTTACTGGGTGAATATGACCCATGTTTTGGGCGCAAACCCCAAAGAGGATGGTTTGGGGTAGGTAAAAATTTAAATAAAAAACCCTGAGATCTTTCAAGGTAGAGGAAAAGGGGAAGGGGCCCAATGTGGATAGATTTTTTGGGGGGCATGACGGGCCCGGGAGGAAGGAGGAAGAGGGCAGCAAAATAGATTTTCAAAAGTAAGCAGGGTAAAAGTTGTAGGTAAGAAAGCCTACTACTTACAAACAACGTTTTTTGCCCCCTTCGCCCCACTTGGGGCCCCCAAATTTGGTCAAAAATTTATAGTCCCCTTTTAAAAATGTTGTCACTTAATACAAATTTTTTATCCTGTACTGATCCGAGTTACATCCCCTTTTTTATCCCCAGAGCTTGGGACCTTTACAAAAATGTTTTGCAGGGGCACGTGTACATACAAATTTCTTATCCTTTTAAATGACCCGAGTTACATCCTGTATTTTCCTCCAGACTTTCACTCACTAAATTTTCTGGTGCAATCACGTACATACATTAAAATTTTTTTCCCCTTTTCTGATCCCCAAGTTAAAATCCGGGATTAACCCCAGAGCTGGGACTCACTATTCTGCTGTGCAGTCACTGTTTCATACTTACTTATCCTGTACTGATCCTGAGTTACATCCTGAAAAAACCCTCCAGAGCTGCGCTCACTATTCTTCTAGTGAAATCCCCTGTACATACATTACTTATTTCCCGTACTGAAACCCGAGGGTTTCATCCCCCTATTAATTTCCCCCAGAGCTGCATTCACTATTTCTGCTGGTGCAGTCACCCGTACAAAACATTACTTATCCTGTACTGAATTTGTGAGGGTTTCTTTCCGTATTATACTCCAGAAACCCGGGACTCACCCATTTTTGCCCGGGGCAGTCACTGTGTAAAAAACTTACTTTTTCCCCGCACTGAACCGAGTTACAACCATATTATCCTCCAGACTGCACTTCCCCTATTTTGCTGGTGCAGTCCCCGTGTACAAAAAATTACTTTTTCCTGTTCTGATCCTGAATTTTAAACCTGTATTATCCCCCCAAGCTGTAATTTACTAATTTTTTCCCCCGGGAAACTTCAGAAAATGACCCTTTTTAAATATTACCCTATGGCTGTATGAAAAATTTTTGGGGCCCTTTGGTTTTAAAAAGGGCCCTGTCTCCAGTGATGACGGGCAGCTGGCATAAGTGTCAACCTCAGTCTGAGGACGCTGCACCACCTCACTGGCGTCACCTTATGAGGTGTTGATGGTCAGCAGTGATCGATGGTTGCCCCAATGAAGGTTCCTGCATTTTCTTGAGGTCTGTCACTTCCTTTGCCCCTCCGGTTTTATGAAAACTAATTTTTCTTTTGGTATCAGCCATTTGTATGTATTGTTCAATAGGAATTCCAAAAAATGTCCCCCTTCCCCCCATGATCACTGCTTTACGTCCTATATCTCAAAAACCGAGAGCTTTCCCTTTACATGAGGGAAACTTTGCATTATTATAAAACCCTGACCATTATACCGAAAAAATTTTTTGGTTTTTTAGGGTTTTTTAAAAAGGGGAAAAAGGGTTAAAAAACATGGTTCGAGTTTGGTCAAAAAAAACTCAATTTTTTTTGGGTTTTTTGGGAGTTTTTTGGGGGCTTTCAGGAAGTAACCCCTTTACCCCCTTCCAAAGGGGTCCGCCGAAAACAACAACATCTCCAAAAACATTTGAAAGCCGTTTTTTATGACTTTAAACCCACCAGCAAACGGTTTAAAGGCCGAAACCTTCAACACCACCAATGAGTTGACCCAAACCGAGCTGAACGGCATCAAATTCTGGCTGAAAAAGCTTCAGAAGAAAACCAAAAAGATGGATCTGAAGATCACGGCCCTGGAGGAGGCCATGGCCGAGAGGAACAAACAGCTGATCAGAGAGAACAAGGCAAGAGACTTGACGGTGGCCAACCTGACGTCGGCCCTGGGCAACCAGAAGAGGATCATCTACCAACTGGTGAAGGACAAGAGCGCTTTACAGGAGGGGATGGAGACGTTCCGCCAATCAGTGGAAAGACAAGGAGGCAAGATAGCAGATCTGGAGAAGCAACTACAGAACTTGCAGCAAAACGAGATCCTGGTGCCAAGTGCCTTGATGGCGCCTCAAGAGATGAACCGAACCCCTGAGACCAAGCAGGAGGTTCCACCGCAAAGTGATCCTGGTCCTAAAACTGTCCACCAACGCACGTTGAAGCTTCAGGCCAAACATAACCAGAGGAAGAAGCTTCAGGAAGAACAGCAGATGCTGATGACCACCATCAATAAGATGCCTCCAATGGCAGCGCAACATAGAGAGGAGACACGGACGGTTGGTCCATCAGAGGAAAAGACAACTGGTCTACAACCCACAAGGACGCCATCAAGCATAACGATGAGCCCACACCAGAACCTCAACACTGCCCAAGATGAAGACCAGGAGATAGCTGACCCCATCGACAGCAATGTCATCCATGTGTCAGCCCTACGAGGAAATGTGACAAACAACGATGGTCCTCCCGGAGAAGAGGAAGCTACTGGAAAGCCACCACATGTCACCGAGGCCTCAGAACCTGAAGAGAAGACCACCAAGGCCCCGGCAACACGTAAGATCTCCGAATGTAGACAGTGGATCTCAGACAGGGGGGTTGGGAATTGGTGGTGGCAGGTATATGACCTGTTTAGGTACCATGTTAGTTAAGTTGATGATATCTGTGAGAAGATGGGCGTACAGAGCCCTAAGGTGAGGCCTACACAGCATCGGACAAAAAACTCGTTGAAAACTAAAACCTAAAAAACGCTTTGAACCTGAGTTTTTTGTCCAAAGTAACTGGGTTTCCGACAAGTTTTTTGGGTGGGTTTTGTTTTTTGTCTGGTTTTTTGGATTTTTTTGGGCAGTTTTTAATGTATGCAAAATTCATATACCTTGTATAAACACCTGGACAGATTTTTTGCAGAACCGTCCAAAACTGCCGAAAAACCGTCCAAACACTGGTTTACATAGACTTCAATAGTAAATAATTTTCCCGTCGGATTTTCAGCGCTTTTTAAATACTAAAACCACCGAAAATCTGACGGGAAACCTCTGTTGTGTAGACACAGCCTAAGACTTGAGCCTCCGTTGGGCGTCACCTCTAGTAGTCATATAATAGAGCCTCCATAGTTCATACAGGGCCACCATCAGGAAAGTCTGGGGACCATATAGCGAAGGAGCCCCTCACACGGTTTCTCTTATATCCAATACAATCAGAGCCCATAGCGACCAATCAGAGCCCATAGCAACCAATCAGAGCCCATAGCAACCAATCAGAGCTCATAGCGACCAATCAGAGCTCATAGCGACCAATCAGAGCTCATAGCAACCAATCAGAGCTCATAGCAATCAGAGCCCATAGCAACCAATCAGAGCCCATAGCGACCAATCAGAGCCCATAGCGACCAGAGACCATAGCCACCAATCAGAGCCCATAGCGACCAATCAGAGACCATAGCAACCAATCAGAGCTCATAGCGACCAATCAGAGCTCATAGCAACCAACCAGAGTTCATAGCGACCAATAAGAGACCATAGCAACCAATCAGAGCTCATAGCAACCAACCAGAGCTCATAGCGACCAATAAGAGACCATAGCAACCAATCAGAGCCCATAGCGACCAATCAGAGCCCATAGCAACCAATCAGAGCTCATAGCAACCAATCAGAGCCCATATCAACCAATCAGAACCCAGAGCAACCAATCAGAGCTCATAGCGACCAATCAGAGCCCATAGCGACCAATCAGAGCCCACAGCAACCAATCAGAGGTCATAGCAACCAATCAGAGCCCATAGCAGCCAATCAGAGCCCATAGCGACCAATCAGAGCCCATAGCGACCAATCAGAGCCCATAGCAACCAATCAGAGCCCATAGTGACCAATCAGGGGCCATAGCAACCAATCAGAGCTCATAGCGACCAATCAGAGCTCATAGCAACCAATCAGAGACCATAGCGACCAATCAGAGCTCATTGCAACCAACCAGAGCTCATAGCAACCAATCAGAGCCCATAACAACCAATCAGAGCTCATAGCGACCAATCAGAGCTCATAGTGACCAATCGAGCTCATAGTGACCAATCAGAATCCATAGCAACCAATCAGAGCTCATTGCAACCAATCAGAGCCCATAGCAACCAATCAGAGCACATAACAACCAATCAGAGCCCATAGCGACCAACCAGAATCCATAGCAACCACTCAGAGCCCATAGCCACCAATCAGAGCCCATAGCGACCAACCAGAATCCATAGCAACCAATCAGAGCCCATAGCAACCAATCAGAGCCCATAGCCACCAATCAGAGCCCATAGCAACCAATCCGTGCTCCAATGGTGGGCCCAGGCACCCCAGTCCAACACTGGCATTAGAGTTACTGTAGGCCCCAGTTACTTGAGTAACAAAACTTTAGCCAAGCCCCACTTCTGATGGCCGCCCTGTATCCTGATTGACTATATACTGTATATATTGAGTATATATACCCTGATATACCCTGATTGACTATATACTGTATATATTGAGTATATATATCCTGATTGACTATATACTGTATATATTGAGTATATATATCCTGATTGACTATATACTGTATATATTGAGTATATATACCCTGATTGACTATATACTGTATATATTGAGTATATATATCCTGATTGACTATATACTGTATATATTGAGTATATATATCCTGATTGACTATATACTATATATATTGAGTATATGTATCCTGATTTACTATATACTGTATATATTGAATATATATACCCTGATTGACTATGTACTGTATATATTGAGTATATATACCCTGATTGACTATATACTGTATATATTGAGTATATATATCCTGATTGACTATATACTGTATATATTGAGTATATATACCCTGATTGAGTATATTCTGCCCTTGTCTCTCTTCACAGTCTGTAACGTGGATTCTATGCTGACTTTTCCCGATTCCTCCACGGAGAACTTCGTCACGTTTGGTAAGGGCTTGAGGGACCCTTTGCACGAGCTCTCCATCTGCAGTTGGGTGAAGACCAATGTGAGCTACGTGGGCACCATCCTTTCATACGCGACAGAAGAGAACGACAACAAGCTGGTTCTTCATGGCCGACACGGTTCAACCTCCGACTCCCTTCACTTTGTCATCGGAGACCCAGCCTTCCGAGAACTCCCCATCTTCCCGATGGCCGACGGCAGCTGGCACCATACTTGCTTCATCTGGTCCTCCATCCAAGGCAAGTACTGGTTCTATGTCGACCGCAGATTAATTTCCACCGGCTCCAGATTTCAGAAAGGTTATGAGATCCCTCCTGGAGGATCTTTGGTTCTCGGCCAAGAACAGGACACCATGGGTGGTGGCTTTGACAGCTCGGAAGCTTTTGTTGGACATCTGGCAGGGTTGGCTATCTGGAATAGAGCTATAACACCTGGAGAAGTGTCTGGCATTGCCACTGGGAAGGGCTTGCCAAGAGGAACCATCCTAACTATAGCTGATGCCTCGTCCCTCCATGGTTCAGTGGAGCGGGTGCACTGTACCTGTCTGGAGCACTGTCTCTAGACGTCCATATTGCTTTGTAAATAGAGGATTGCTTCTATATTGGACTATTATTCTTGGGACAGCTATGGGCCTCTTACATGGACTGTACAATACCCCTTCTAGTGACCAATCAAAAATGTATTAGTTTCGCCAGTCGTAACGAGAGTCAAACCGGTCCACCAGAAGATCCTACAATAAGTCCATAAGATAATGGTGGCCAGCCATCATGGAGCCTATAAGATGGAGCGGAGAACAACCCCCGACAGTGGTTTTGATGACTTCTTATTGGACTTATCCTCTTTTTGGGTTGTTTCCATATGACCTATTATTATCCCCTGGAGGGAGCATTATATACAAAACATGCCAGAATGGGCCACTATAGGCATTATCATATTTATAGGTGCATTATCATGACTCCGTACAACTCACAAGGCATTATGGGAAAGGAGCTGAGAAGCTCATGCGCCCTCTATTGGATGTAACAAATCTTCAATACGCTTTTGACCCACTGGGTCTTGAGAAAGTATAAGGGATATTTAGCCAAACCAATATCTCTCATCTGCAGACAGCTGTTTCGGGATGTTTGTCCCTCATCAGTGCAGAGTGTTCCCCTTTCTGAGCCACTCATTGCCTCGCACTAATGAGGGACAAACATCTGAAACAGCTGTCTGCAGATGGCAGATATTGGCTTGGCTAAATATCCCTTTTGCTTTCTCAAAACCCAGTGGGTCAAAAGCGAATTGAGGATTTGTTACATCCAATCGCGGGCGCTTAAGCTTCTCAGCTCTTTTCCCATAATGCCTTGTAATATGCAGATGCTTAGTAGAGGGCAAAAAGGCAATTCAATACTCTACACACCATTTGGTGCTCTCCTCGCCTCAAGGAGAGATGTTCCCCTTTCCGTACAACTCAATAGGTCAGTTATGTTTATCACACAGCAGTAGATGGCGGTATAGAACTTGTCATATGTTTATTGGACACTTGGGCCTTCTAACATCCTGTGTAAGGTGCGGTTGCTGCATGTGTCATTTATGATGCAAGGAATATGTCTGTATGATCTGCACTAAGAATATGAAGACGACGTCTCCACCAGGAACGTACAAATCTACATACACGGATCAGCCAGAAGATTAAAGCCACTGAGCACTAAATAACATGGACTATCCGGTGGCAATGCCGGCTGGCGACGGGGGGATATATTAGGAAGGAACCGGTCAGTTCTTAAAGGGAATGTGTCATCAAAAAATGAGTCATTGTTTAAGTCCCATTTTAATGTTAAACACATTTTTTTTACGAATTTTTGAATGTTTTTTTTTTTTTTCATATCACTTTCAATTTTTTTTTAAAAAAATTCTTAAGTCTTGCAGTTTTCACTTTGGCCACTAGGCTTTATTTGCACTGCTTTAACAGCAGTCAGAGAGATGCTTTACAGTAGCTTCATGCACATAGGAGACTTAAAGGGGATGTGTCACTTCATCAGTTCGGCTGTTTTCTTGTAGCTTGATTTTCTCACTTCCTGAAATCCAGGGGCGTTTCTTCCCCTCCCAGCTGGGTGTTTCTTAACTAAAGGGGGAAGACATCATCCCCCCTTCACTGTTCCTGCTCGGTCCTGAGTCAGTGTGTTCAACCCCCCCCCCCCTCCACCTTTCACTGTGACGTTCCTCTCCCTATGCAGTCTTATTTTGTAAGAGCTGTTTACATACCACAGCCCGGCATTCAGTCTCGACAGCCTTCTATGAACTCAGAGCACTGATCTCTTCTCCTCTGACAGCTGGAGGTTTGTTACAGTTGAATCCAGTCTTCTATGAACTCCTCCAGAGCACAGATCCGTCTCCCTTTTATGCAGGAGCATTAGGCACCGAGGCACAATTCTGCTGTTTTCTGATTGTCGAAAAAGCTACAGTGTCACTGATTTGCTGGTGGCTGTGCAGAGTGAAATGTTGCCGGCCCCTTACACGCAGGAGCATTAGGCACCGAGGTGCAATTCTGCTGTTTTCTGATTGTATAAGCAGCTGCAGTGTCACTGAGGAGCTGTTGGCTGTACAGAGTGAAATTGTTGCCAGCCCCTTACACGCAGGAGCATTAGGCACCGAGGCACAATTCTGCTGTTTTCTGATTGTAGAAGCAGCTACACTGTCACTGAGGAGCTGGTGGCTGTACAGAGTGAATTGTTGCCGGCCTCTTATTCTTAGTGAGAGAGGCAGGAATGCGCGCTCCCATGAATTTGACCAGGGGCAGAAGAGAATGTAAATCAGTAGAGCTGGCAGCCAATGAAATGCAAGGAGGTGGGATCCGACCGGCACTGGGGAACAGTGTTTACACAAAACGAAGATAAGGGAGAAAGTGAAAACAAGACGGCTTTGCTAATAACATCCAATTGCAAAGTTACTTGTTTTCACTGTCCCCTTATTCTGAAGACCATTTAATGAAATGATACAACCCATTTAAGACTGACTCAGTCCCATTAATTTCTATAGGAGAGTTTTCTAGTCCTGCTCTGTGACCTGGGAAGAAATCAGTGTGCAGGGAGGTGAAAGGGTGAACTGTGAAATCTCCTCTTGTGAGTGGTGGATCCTGTGTTATCTATTCTATCTAATCACATTGGTGTCGCCTTTCAGTTTTTGTGCTGATAATGAGCAGACAACTGATAATCTCTCTCTACAGAACAGGAAGAGTCAGACTATTATTAGGCCTAGTGGCCAAAGTGGGAACTGCAGGACTTAAGAATTATTAAAAAATATTGAAAGTGTTCTGGAAAACTAAAAAAATATAACCAAAAATTCTTAAAAAATCTGTTGAACATAAAAATGTGAGTTAAACAATAAGTCATTTTTGATGACACATTCCCTTTAAGGTTTATATGTTGGAAGCAGGAAAGTGTAAGGATCTAAGCAAATATCAAAAACTTTGAAGTGTAGGTGACTGAGCGGCAGGTCTGGGGAGGTGTTCCTGGTATGTAGTGGTTAGTACACACCAAAAGTGTCCAAGGAAGGACGACTGCCGATAGGGCTATGGGGTCCAAGGCTCAATGATGTGTGGGGGTGAAGGCTACGCAGGGCCATCTATTCCATTGGGCATCCTAGGCAGTTGCCCGGGTGGCCCACAAACACAGGGGCCCCAGGTGGTGAATGCATGGGCATATGCTCTGGATTCCTGGGTAGGAGCTGATTTTTTGGCTGTTTGTGTTTTTAGGACTTACAAACACTAAGGGCATGTTCACACGGCTTATTTGGACGCTGTTTTGGACACGGTTTTCGGAGCTCTTCCTCATCCAAAACGCCCCCAGTTCATTTAATTGATTAATTCTTGAAGCGCGTTTTAGGCGTGTTTCTTGGTGCGTTTTTTGACCTGGCTATTTATTTGTATGAGTGAAAACCTCATTGAAAACCTTGTCCAAAACCTCGCCCAAATGTCATCCAAAAACCCGCTGAGAAACGCCTCTAAAACCTCTTCTGAAGAAGCGCGTTTCAGGCGAGGTTTTGATGCTGTTTTGGAAGTGGAAACGGTCTGAAAACCACTTCGATAACAACGTCCAAATAAGCCGTGTGAACATGCCTTTACACTCCATGGTGGAGCAGGGAGCCATTGGTTCCCTGTACTGCCAGTTAGTCTTACAGGCTGCCTACAAGACATCAGCGAGGTGTCCCGACGTAGGTGGTGTGATGATATTGGTGTGCTTGGTGGTGGTTAGAGGCACGGCTGGGTGTGACACCAAGTGTCTCGGCAGAGCCCAATGCATTAGTATGACCGGGGGGCCCATAGTGCTGTTAAAACAGTTCTGAGACTACCCCATCTGGTCCTAACCCAGCGAAGTGCGACAAGAGCACAAACCACAGAAAGGGCCCGTCCCCACGGCGCTGGTTTTCAGTCGGATTTACAGACGGTTTTCGGATTTGGAAACCATCAGTAAAGCAATTGTCAACCTTTTACATAGATTTTAATAGAAAATCCGTCCATACTGCACGGATTTTCCGCTGGACGGGTTTTTAACGCTGCTGACGTAACGAAAAACTTAGAACATGTTCATTCTTCCGTCCGGTTTTCGGGCAGAACATGAACATGTGGGTGTGAAGGAGAACAGCTTGAATCTGAGAACCGGACAAAAGCCGCCCCCAACCCCTCCCAACCCCAACCCGTGTGCCAAAAAAAGCCAAAATACCGGTAGGAAAATCCGACCGTTTTTGGTCTTTGCCGTGGTGAACGCACGCAAAAAGTTCCCTTTTATGATAGAAGAGTGTGATCGCCGCGTGTTGTGCATGGAGCCCCGGAGCCATGCTGACCCCTGTTCACCACTGAAAGTGACTTTTATAGATACTAAGGGCGACATGTTTGAACGGGGCTTCACCAGATATCTGGCATCTTTTCAGCCCAATATCCAGCACAGCCCCGTTCGTTGCGCTGAAATTCCTCCTGCACGCCACTCCTGGGCGCAATACAAAGCGCAAGCGGCACTTTGTAATGCGCCTGATCTCGGGGGTAGTGCGGGAGGCGCCGCGCAACAGAACCGTACAAAGCTAAAGATTTCTAGGCGCATTTTCTAGGCACATTACTGCTGGAACAGGTAGAGCACTTTCAAAGTTTACCTGAGCCAGAAATGGCGCCATAGCGCTAGAATGCACCTGATTTATGGCTCGCTGTAGAGCAGGTTCACAAATCTGGCGCATTTTATGTACAGAAAAATTTTCGCCTGGGCGACAAAAATCGTACATGTCGCCCTTAATTATCCAAACTGGAGCAGTGGAAGAAGTCGGCCTGGTCTGATGAATCACATTTTCGTCACTTACCATAGGATGCTCTATGGAAAGAAGCCAAGATGACAGAGACAGTGTGGTAGGAAATGTTCGCTAGGTGTCATGTTCATTGCTTACATGGAAAAGAGGTGGCACCAGCAGGCACTATGGGATAAAAACAAGATGGCGGAGGCAGTGTGTTGGGCAATGTTCGCTAGGGGTCCTGGCATCATGTGGACGGCTAGGTCATGTGCATTGCTTACTTGGAGAAGGGGTGGCACCAGGAAGCACCATGGGATAAAAAACAAGATGGCGGAGGCAGTTTAGTGGGCAATTTAATACTGGGGGTCCCGGCATCATGTGGATGGCTGGGTCATGTGCGTTGCTTACATGGAAAAGAGGTGGCACCAGGATGCACCATTGGATAAAAACAAGATGGCGAAGATAATGTGATGGGCAGTGTTCTGCGGGGGGGTCCGGCATCATGTGGACGGCTGGGTCAAGTGCGTTGCTTACATGGAAAAGAGGTGGCACCAGGATGCACCATGGGAGAAAAACAAGATGGCGGAGGCAGTGTTGGGCAATGTTCACTAGGGGTCCTGGCATCGTGTGGACGGATGGGTCATGTGCATTGCTTATTTGGAGAAGAGGTGGCACCAGGATGCACCAGGGGATAAAAACAAGATGGCGGAGGCAGTGTGATGGGCAATGTTCTGCTGGAGGTCCTGGCATCATGTGGACGGCTGGGTCATGTGCATTGCTTACTTGGAGAAGAGGCGGCACCATGGTGCACCTTGGGATGAAGACAAGATGGGGGTGGCAGTGTGTTGGGCAATGTTCTGCTGGGGGTCCTGGCATCGTGTGGACGGATGGGTCATGTGCATTGCCTACTTGGAGAAGAGGTGGCACCATGGTGCACCATGGGATAAAAACAAGAGGGCTGAGGCAGGGTGATGGGCAATGTTCACTAGGGGTCCTGGCATCATGTGGACGGCTGGGTCATGTGCATTGCTTACCTGGAAAAGAGATAGCACCATGATGCACTATGAGATAAAAAACAAGATGGCGGAGGTAGCATGATGGGCAATGTTCTGCTGGGGTCCTGGCATCATGTGGACGGCTGGGTCCTGTTCGATGCTTACATGGAAAAGAGATAGCACCAGGGGATAAAAACAAGATGGCGGAGGCAGTGTGATGGGCAATGTTCTGCTGGAGGTCATGGCATCATGTGGACAGCTGGGTCATGTGCATTGCTTACCTGGAGAAGAGGTGGCAGCAGGATGCACCAGGGTATAAAAACAAGATGGTGGAGGCAGCATGATGGGTAATGTTCTGCTGGGGGACCTGGCATCATGTAGACATCTATATATCTATACAATGACACACACCACCTACCATTGGTCCTCCCTTCATGTCAGCAAAACTTCCCAAAGCCAGTGGCCTCCATCAGCAGGATAATGCCCCCCGGGGCCACACTGCAGGAACTGTCCAGGAATGAGGAACATGACAAAGAGATCAAGGTGGTGACTCGGCCTCCAAATTCCCCAGATCTCAAAGAACAAGTCCATGGACACCACAGCTGATGACTCCCAGGACCTGCTGGTAACGTCTTGGTGCAGATACTACAGGAACCTTCAGAGATCTTGTCTTCTAAATGGGTCAATGTGGGGGGGACCTCCTATTACCAGGCGGTTCTAATATTTTGGCTGATCATCGATGTCTGTATAGTTTTGCTTTCTTATTTGCTTTGCTGTATAAAACAAAAATTGAGAAAAACTACATCAGAGCTTCGTGGTTATTTACAAGCAGTTCAGTGGTCAACAAGCTTGGGACGAGGACTGACACCGAAGCTCGGATCTGTTGTCTGCTGTTGACCCCAATACAGTACAAAAGAGAAGCATATAGGGCAACCCCCAAGTGACCATAAACTAAAGGCTATAGACACCAGAGGTGCCCCTGATATCTGTCAGGTATACATTCTGTGTGTGACCCTACAGAACCACACCATGCACCTGCCCTGTGCTAGAGTGCACCGCGCTCCAGGACCCAACTATGTGGGATGTTCCCACCATCGAGTTTGATGGAATATCGTCAGGACATGATATTGAAGTCTGATAGGTGCAGGTCCCAGCTCTGGGCTCCAAAACTGTCAACTCAGAATGGAGATCCAGCCCTGCTTGCACACAACTCTCCATTCTGTTTTATGGGAGCTCCCAGTATAGAGGTGCATTGTGTTCTCTATTCTGTTCTAAGGGAGTTCCCCGTACAGGGGAGCGCTGTGTCCCCTATTCTGTTCTATGAGAGTTCCAGTACAGGGAGCGCTGTGGTTCTCTATTCTGTTTTTATGGGAGTTCCCCAGTACAGGGGAAACACTGTGGTTCTCCATTCTATTCTATGGGAGTTTCCCAGTACAGGGGAGCGCTGTGTTCTCCATTTCCCTCTATGGGAGTTCCCAGATACAGGGGGTGCTGTGTTCTCCATTCTGTTCTATGGGAGTTCCCCGTCCAGGGGGAGCACTGTGCGCTCCATTCTGTTCTATGGGAGTTCCCCGTACAGGGGAGCGCTGTGTTCTCCATTATGTTCCCATGGGAGTTCCCAGTACAGGGGAGCATTGTGTTCTTATTCTGTTCTATGGGAGTTCCCAGTTACAGGGAGCGCTGTGGGTTTTCTATTTGTTTCTATGGAAGTTCTAGTACAGTGGAGCACTGTGTTCTCCATTCTGTTTCTATGGGAGTTCCCAGTTTCAGGGGAGCGCTGTGTTCTCCATTCTGTTCTATGGGAGTTCCCAGTACAGGGGAGGCTGTGTTCTCCATTCTGTTCTATGAGAAATTTCCCCGTACAGGGGAGCACTGTGTTCTCCATTCTGTTCTATGGGAGTTCCCACTTAACAGCAGCGCTGTGTTATTTCCATTCTATTCTATGGGAGTTCCCAGTACAGGGGAGCGCTGTGTTCTCCATTCTATTCTATGGGAGTTCCCAGTACAGGGGAGCGCTGTGTTTCCATTTCCTCTATGGGGGTTCCCAGTACGTACAGAGGAGCGCTGTTCTCCATTCTTTCTATGGAGTTCCCAGTCCAGGGGAGCACTGTGTTTTCATTCTGTTCTAT
>JAODAL010055859.1:0-23669 GCA_025379985.1 Phyllomedusa bahiana
CGGCAGCTAATATATATTGGACCTAAAGAAGAATTGAAGATCTCAGTGTGAAACGCGAAGTAGCCAAGTTTTTAATGTCTTTTTAATATATACATAAGGATTAATTTATCACGAGTAACCACATCTATGATGATTGAACAATACCTTACTCCAGACTAAAGTGAAGCCCTGACAATGTGGGACCATTTTGTCATTTACATCCTTTCATCTCAACATCGTTTTCCTGCATGTTCAAATTTCACAGGAAATGTCGATGTTCCTACAGTAAAGCAGATCCAATGTATCCATAGAAAATGTCATTTAATCAATTTTTTTATGTGACTTTACATATAACAAAATCTTAAATTTGTCATTTTTCCCATTTGCTACTACAGAGCAAAAAAAAAAGGCTAACAGCTTTGCTGTGTGACTGTGATAGGTTGAGCAGAGTCATCTCAGTATATTAGAAGGTAGGTGAGTTATTAAATGCTCTATTTACCACCTCAAGATTTGCCAGTGACTTGAGGATTTAAAGCCCGCAGCTAATATATCAGACTAAGAAGAACTGAAGATCCCCAGTGTGAAACGCGTAGTCTCTTGAAGTAGCTAATTTTTATGTTTTTTAATATTTACTTTTTTGTTTTAATTGTCTTTTAATTGTGGTAGTTTGTTTTTTTGGCATTCTTAATAAATATGGCAATTGTAGGACTCATTTGAGTGGATGATTGCCGGGACCCAGATTAGAGCAACAGTGTTACCACAATGGATTTTACATTATTATAATGGAATTGAGCACTTTTATGTTCCTTAATTTTATATATTTTTTCACATTATTGTACTGTTGGGGCCCCAATAAGGCAGGATACCAACATTTATGCACAGATAAGGCCTTGTATGCAACTCCTTGGTCGTTCCTTGGTCTGTGTAGCCATGACCCTACCTCATTCTGTCAGAAGCCCACCCTTGTGCCTCTCTTGCCCTTCCTCTGTTTATTACCTCTCTTATCCCGCATCTTTTTTTATACACTTGGATGTATGGTCTATTATTTAGACAGTGTTTCCACTACTTCAGCTACTAATTGGCTGCAGCAGTCATGCGCCACTTATTTACATCACCGTTTGTAAGTGACCAGCTCTGAATGGTGTTGTAAGCAGTCAGCAGAGACCTCACATGACCGCTGCAGACAAATGTCGGCTGCAGGAGGGATGTTCCCACTCAGAAGTACAAGAATGAAAATAGAAGACCTGGAACTGGAGGAAGGTAAGCATAGGTTTTCTTTAATTATAATGGGTTCCCATGAGCTTCTTTGTTAAGAAATGGACATATCATTATTGCTGTTTTGTGCCTAATGTGTGAGACACAGACACACGGCCATACTGACAGCTCAATGGCTGGACAATGTACTATTTCCAGTAGGAAGCAATATAAGCCCCAGTGCTACCTGGGAGAAATTTATCATATACAGCTCACTAATGAACAATTGCATAAACATTCATCCACTAGGGGGGCAACTGCCTAGTAAAAAAAAAACTGCACTGTGGATAAGTATCAGTTCTCACCAGTATGCAGAACAACCACAATATCATACAAGGGGCGATTGCACAAATGAAAAAATACTGATAAACAACCTCGCACACTCCTACTGTCCATGAAAGGGGTGATTGCTAATATTACAATTGCATATAGATAAGGCTTATAAATGGTGCCAAGTATACAGTTAAATGTGGTACACCATTCTAGCTTACAACCAATTGATGCTATTACTATTCAATTGAGCGGGTTGCCCAGCGTATTTCCAGTGTCTAACACAAAATACTGACACCCTCTACTCCCTTGTGTTACAGGGAAAAACTGCATGGTGGAAAAATACAAATATGAGGTATCAGTTATTTCATTGGTGAGTTGCACCTGATAAATGTAAATCATGTAGCACTGGGGCTTATATTGCCTTCTGCTGGGAACAGTTCTTTGTCCAGCCATTGAGCTGTCAGTATGGCCTTGTGTCTGTGTTTTTAATTAAAGGGGTTTTGCCACGATCTAATTTCATACCTCCTGCATCCGGCTCTTCAGCTCTGTGTGCTCAGAAGGGGGCGTGTGTGATTTGTTTGGATTGCATATCATGTGACCCAGCAGGATGACATCACCAGGCCTTTCCTCTCTCTAGTGAAAGAAAGGCCTGTTTATGTGTAGAACTGTGAGTATCTAGATTGTAGCTCAGAGGTAAAGTTTTTGCCTCCAGGCACAAACGGCCTCGGTTCAAATCCCTGCAGGAACCAAACCTGTGTTTTTTTTTTGCTTTATCAATGCACAGACCTCATTGAGGTTTATTTTTAATTTATTTGCACTGTTTGACTAATTACACTAATTATTAAGGAGTACAGAGGACGGGAGTAGAGTGACAGCACCTGGGGTTTGAACACTCAGTAGCTGCCTGAGAGGAGAGGTGATGTCTGAGCATGTGCGGCCAGGACTGAGGTGCTCTCAGACCTGGTCGTATCCCCTGGAGATGAGCTGTAAACAATGGATCTCTAAATGATCAGCTAAGACAAAAACGGTCCAGAATTTTTAATTATGATGAATGGTGGAAATGTTTATTATTTAATTTACAAACTTACTACGTCAATTCTACTTTGTGACAAAACCCCTTTAAATAATGTCTCAATTTTCTGTGTTTTTTTTTTCTGTAAATTGCTAGTAATGCTAATAATTTTTGTAAATTATTAGAGTAGGGAGTCACAAGACATGAGGAAAGTTGCCGTCGGTTGCGAGCTTGCGTATTTGGAGCCCCGGTACCAACTAATACCTCATATTTAACATTTCTCCAGTATGACATTTTTTATCTGCCCAACAGTTCTGGGGAGCTAAGGGTGACTATGTTCTGCATTGGATACCCAGAAGTGCTGGGCAGCCTGCCTAATCTAATAGTATGGGCAGCACTAAGAGGCTGTAAGCCAGCATGGTGAACCATACATTTGCACCCTTATGTATTGCTTTATCTATATGCAATTGTAATACCAACCCCCCTTCATGCCCTGAGGATGTGTGTGTGGTTGTTTAATGGGTATTTTTGCATTTCTGCAGTCTCTCCATGCGTTATACTGTGGCTTTTCTGCATACTGGTGTGAACAGGTACCAAGCTAATGTGCAGTCTGTATCATTTAAAGGGGTTTTGCCACCATGTAATGTTGACGTGGGAACCTCCAAAATGGGTATTTAATCACTTTTCTAAATATATGTGATTACAAAAATTGCAGCCTAAGAGAGCTACAGCCTTCCTTACATGCCCTTGGTTACTTCAAAGTTTGTATTAGATACGGCCTGACAAGAGCTGCTGGACGGGCTTGCACTGAGAGAGCTTCTTATCTGATGAGACTGAGCTGCAGAAGTTTTCAAGGCACCGGGTAGCAATATGTTTTCTTTTGTATACAGAATAAACTAGTTGTAGTGTGATTAGATCCCTGCTTTATCTGATGACAGAGAACATGAAGAAGCTTTCAAGCTGCTGAGGAGAAAAACTGTTGTGTTTTGTACACAGAATCCACAAGTTGCAGTTTGATTATTTCAGTGAACATTTCACACGATCCCTTATGCAGCTCATGCTCTGGCTGTGTCTCTCTCTTTCAGCTCCGTGATTTGTTTACATTAGCTTCTTAGCAGATAAGGCTCCTCCTGGCAAAACCCCTTTAAGTGTTCCCTTAGTTATGGGATCTTTGAGTTGTCATTCAGCAATCAGCTGCACCTGCCTATTTTTCCCAGGAGCATATAAAGCTAGAGATGCCTGCTTCTGGGCCCAGTCTAGTCCAGCCATTAGCTGTGAACAAGGTCCAAAATGGTGCTGTTTTTTAATGCTAGTGTAGGGACTGCCAAAACGATGAGGGAATAAAATGTTAGAATCGCTATCTTTGATCACCCTTCTTCTTTGTTTATACAATACTGAAGGTTGTACTAGTGATTGTGCTCGATAGTGGTCAAGTACCCTAGGGGGACTAAAAGTTAAAGTAAAAAAAAAAAGGTTTAAAAGTCTAAAAAACAAAAACAAAAAAAATAATAAAACACACATATTTGGTATCGCTGCGTCCATAAAAGTCCGATCTATTTAAACATAACATGTGTATTGCTGCTGTTTTCATTATTAACTGCGTTAACCTCTAGTCTTCCAGGCATAATATCTGCTGTCTTCTGCCGTTGCATTACTGCTGTTTCCTGATGCTGTACCGGTCTGTTACCTGCATGAGACCCGCTACCTGTCTACGGCTACACCTGCTGTGATCCGTCACCTTTGCTTGTTCCTGGTGTCCTTGTCCTGCACTTTGGCTGTCACCGCGATTGGCCACATCAGGAGTAACGAGCTGGGGGTTCCCTGCAGGGAAGTCCGCCCAGCCTCGCAGCGGGCTCCGGTGAAGACTGGGGGCCACTTAGACGTCTGCTACCATACCATCTACGCTTGCGGTGATCACAGAGGATCCACAAATATCTGGCGCCCACCGTGTCAGTGTATACGGTCACCAGAGGTCATTACAGAGAGGACCTGCAAGAAACGCGTTAAAAAATCTTGCTATGTAAGATTTCAGCACACTTATATTTTGCTCAGTATGGTTGTTTTCTAAAGGAATAAGAACCATGCACGTATATATTGTCTGCAGAGCCTTTCAACCATGCAAAGAAAGCTTATTATAACCAGAGCTGTTGAAGGTTTTGGCTTCACTTCATGTGAATCCTGATGTCGTCATTGTTCCCACTGGAGATACAAATGTTATGGGCGACATGTATGAAGCTCGCCGCGTCGGAGCGCACGTATTCGAGCGCTCGAACGTGAAAGCTGCGCCTCATTTATGTCGGCGCCCGAGGTGCTCTCATACATGCGGTGTAAAGTCCACCGCGCCTCGCCAGTGTGTGGGGCGCAGTGCGGGACTTAGGCGCAATGCGGGACTGCGCCGAACATGTATTCCAATTCGAGACAGGCTGGAAAACAGCGAAAAATCATTAAATATGTTAGTGAAGAGCAAAAAGAGTTGTCTTTCAAATAAATCAATGAATAAAGTGAAAAATCAAAGCTGTCTAAAAGCGATTAAATGTAGTGAAAAAGTGGATTGTTTAAAATTAAAGGGAAAATATATAAGATGGCTCAAGAAATAAATCTCAGCTCTCAGCTCCGTGCGGCATGGAGTATGAATAAAAAAAATCGTTTTTATTACGTGTAAAACATATTATTTGAAAAGAGCTGAAACCTTCTAAAAACATACATAAATAAAATCACTAACAAAAAATCAAGAACGGCACAACATCAGGAATTGGGATATTGAAAATTGCCGGGAAATACAGTAATTCAAATTTGTAAGCGCTTCTCATTGGTCGGCATAAACCAACCAATCAGAATAGGAGCGACAGTGACCCATTATAACCTATGGAGTAGTATTGCCCAATCAAATGAAAAGGCGGGACAGTTCAAAATACAGTAAAAAAGGCAGGAAAGAGCTGATTGGTTGAGCTAGCGGGGGTTTGGCTATCCCGGCCAATCAGAGTGCGAGCTACTTTGTTCCATTGTAGTCTATGTCTCCATAGACTAGATCGGGGCAATGAAATCTCGGCTCTCAG
This sequence comes from Phyllomedusa bahiana, assembly GCA_025379985.1. Classification (NCBI taxonomy): domain Eukaryota; kingdom Metazoa; phylum Chordata; class Amphibia; order Anura; family Hylidae; genus Phyllomedusa; species Phyllomedusa bahiana. Next base: position 5,575 of record JAODAL010055859.1, read on the forward strand.
CTCCGTGCGGCATGGAGTATGATTAAAAAAATCGTTTTTATTAGGTGTAAAATATTATCTGAAAAAGAGCTAAAACCTTCTATAAACATAAATCAATCAAATCCCTAACAATGCGTTTGTCGCCGAGACCGGCGCTACATCAGGAATTGCGATATTGGAAACTGCCGGGAAATACAGTAATTCAAATTCTGTAAGCGCTTCTCATTGGTCCGCATAAACCAACCAATCAGAATAGGAGCAACAGTGACCCATTATAACCTATGGAGGAGTATTGACAAATCAAATGAAAAGGCGGGGCAGTTCAAAATACAGTAAAAAAAGGCAGAAAAGAGCTGATTGGTTGAGCCCAGGCGACAGATATTAATCCACCAATCATATGTAGTGCGTCTATTTTGAGTGGAGCAAGAAGGGCGCGATAGAAGGGCGCTCTAAAAGTTATTACTGTCTATGGGAAATATTCTAGTACTGTGATTGGTTGGGGGGAAGAGGGGCTCGTCCTGCTTAGCCAATCAGCGGGTGAGCTACTTATCTCATAGAGTTCTATGGGGAAAAGAAATGCAGAGCGAGCTCTGTTTGTGATTGGCTAAGTTAAAAGAGGCGCGGTTATTTGGGCCAATGGGAGAGCGAGCGACGCTCTTATGGGTTTTCTAATGCAATCTGTAATAAAACTGTACATGGCAGAAATCAATTGATAAGACTCCCAAAGTTGTACCGATCTCTATATAAAATGAACAATAATATGGGGGTAACGAAAATATGGGGGCGACAAACGCGTTGTTAGTGATTTTATTTAAGTATGTTTATAGAAGGTTTTAGCTCTTTTACAGAGAATGTTTTACACTTAATAAAAACGATTTATTTACTAATTCTCCATGCCGCACGGAGCTGAGATTTCAGTGCCCCCATCTCTCCATAGACTACAATGGGACAAGTAGCTCGCGCTCTGATTGGCCGGGATAGCCAAGCCCCCGCTAGTTCAACCAATCAGTTCTGTCTTTTTTACTGTTTTTTGAACTGTCCCACCTTTTCATTTGATTGGTCAGTACTTCTCCATAGGTTATAATGGTTTACTGTCGCTCCTATTCTGATTGGTTGGTTTATGCCGACCAATGAGAAGAGCTTACAGAATTTGCGCCGTTCTTGATTTTTGGAAAGTGATTTTAGTTATGTATTTTTTTTAGAAAGTTTGAGCTCTTTTTCAGATAATGTTTTACACGTAATAAAAACTATTTTTGGAATCATACTCCATGCTGCACGGAGCTGAGATTTATTTCTTTTGCGATCTTATATATTTTTCCGCTCATTTTACATTCTCACTTCACTTCGCCTCCTCCGGCTCATTTAGACCACATTCAACTAGGTCTGCCTGTCGGAGCTGACGAGCGCTGCAATGCGCCGCACTTTGCCGAGCCGCGATTATACATGCCCCGGAGTATTCGAAAGTGCCGCGTCCCGCCCCAGAACGCCCACACTGCGCCCATTACATGCCCCTTCATGTTAGGCGCATCTGAAAGGTTGCTCCTAACACCGCATCACTGCGTCCGACAGGGGATTCGGATCGGTGAGGCGCCGTGTTCGCCAGAAAACAGGCGCAACTCCTGATCATACATGTCGCCCTATGTGTCTACATCATAGTACTGGACAAAATATATAAAAACTACACCAGAAAGGAACAGTCACAATTATGGATAATATAGTCAATAATGGACTAAGGAGGTCTCAGATTGGGAAATATCATAGCACAAGAAGATTGAAAGGGGAAGGCCAGATTAGGTGGTCACTCAACGGAGAAGTTCCACTTTTGATGGGGCTCAATGACGGATTACAGTTGGTCCCACAAGGGCAAGTGTACTGTTGAGGGAAACCATAAGACTGCCATGGGAGAAGGATCACTTCTACTTTGCTATTTGGTGTAAAGACATATGTATGTTTCCCCTCTCCAAATAAATTCATTGATAGGATATCAAAGAATGGAAATTGTCCCAGAGGTCATGTAAAGAAAAGTAGGGGAAGACAAACACCAGACCCTACTGTACTGTGTTGCAAACCTTAGCCCAGTTTGATGTTTGCTATTGGGTAAATTATAAGGAACAAGACTGGAATTTGCCAAAATACATATTGATAAGCCACAAAGCTGCTGGGAGAATGTCCTTTAGAAAGATGAGACAAAGCTGGAGCTTTCTTGCAAGTCACATCGGCTCTATGTTCATAGACTCAAAGAAAAGTACCTACTGTGAAACATGGAGGAGGCTTGGATATGTTTTTGGGCTGCTTTCCTGCATCTGGCACAGGGTATCTTGAATCTTTGCAGGATACATTGAAATCTTAAGACTATCAAGACATTCTGGAGCAAAATGTGCTGCCCAGTCAGAAAGCTTGTTCTCAGTCGCAGGTCATGGCACCCCCAACAGGACAATGACCCAAAAGTCAGAGCTAAAAACATCCAAGAATGGCTAAGAGCAAAGCATTGGACTATTCTGAAGTGGCTTCTATGAGCCCTGATCTAAATCCTATTGAACATCTGTGGAAGGAGCTGAAACCTGCAGTCTGGAGAAGGCACCCTCACACCTGAGATAGCTGGAGCCGCTCATGATGAGTGGGCCAAACACCTGTGGACAGTGCAGAAGTCTTATTGAGAATTACATAAATTGGTTGTATGCAGTGATTGCCTCAAAAGATTGTGCAACAAAATTGATTATTATTAGTAGAGCCATTATTAGATTGATTATTATTACTTTTGACAGTTTTACGTTATTTCAATGACCATTGTGGGTTTTTCTTTTTTTAATGGAAGGGTACCAATAATTTTGTCCATGTGTGTATGTGGCTCAACTCATATGTGCCATATGCTTAGATAACACTGATGAACACTAGTTTAGAACATGTGAAGGAACTAGTGCTCTGACCAGAACCAAGGCAGAGAATCAAGAACAGCTATTGACTCTGGAGACATTTTGTCCTTTGAGCTGAATTGTGGCTCATTGGTATTAATGGGCACTGTATACTATAAGGAAAATGGGTATTTCCTATTTAAGTGCCCTATTGGTAACTGCCGTTTGTCCTGACAAATCTCTGTCACACAGGCCAACAGACAGGTAAAAGACCCACTGGGTTAAGAATGGATTTGGCTCAGGTTACGTCAATGAGTAGAGTCTATGTAATTTTTCCATTCTTTATCATAAACACCTTCATGAAGGTAAAAACTTACCTAGAGCAGATCCCTATTGGTGCTATTCTAAAACACTCACCGTAAGTATTAGCTTATATAAAGATATTGTTGAATTTTGTAGGTGCTGTACCAAGTTGAGAGACAGGGGCATAATCTTGTGCATTTTGGAGTGTGGGTGTATTTCTTGCAGAACATGGTACCAGCAAAAAAGTCAGGGCATGCAGTATACTGATGCAAAAAAAAAAAGTCAAGGTGAGTCAGACTAAAGAAATATAACTAAAGGACTATAACTAACTAATTGCTTAGACTCAGGGGAAGCTCCCAGACAACCTTTAAGAAATTGTCTGGCAAACAAAGAAATAAAAAAAAACCTCAAATGCCTTGTCTGAGTCTTCATTCATCCCTCTGTGATGTTATCTGTGCTAATTTGTGCTTTTTTGTGCTGCATGTAACCTGCCTTCTGTGCAGCTAGCGGCAACATCTCTTGCTTCAATGCTGTGTCCTTTGTACTATTAAAAGCCCTACGATCCTTTGCAATACTCTTTCTATCTTCTATTCTCCCTTTCAACCTTATTCTTAGTCTGCACCCCCTGTTGCCTCCCCCATGTTGAAACCCTTAGGCCATGTTCACACGGCTTATTTGGGCACATATTTCAGCACGTAATTCGCAGCGTTCTGCGTGAATTACGGGCTGAAATACGGCCCAGTCATTACGGTAATCCACAGTCCTCATAGAGAACTATGGATTACGTCTCCTCTCCCTGCTCGGCGAATCTGCCGCGTGGGGAGATTAGTGACATGTCATTTACTAGCGGCGTATATGCGATGCTAGCAATGATAGTCTATGGGCCGGCGAGGTGCCGGCCCCCCGCTCCTGCCCCGCGCCCATCCACATGGCGTAATTGCGGGGCGTAATTAAGCCCCGCAATTAAGCCGTGTGAACATGGCCTTAGGAGACAGGACCAAAGGGGTGTGACTTCAAAGGCTGCCCTAAAGTAAAGCCACACCTCTTTGGTCACCTGATCCCATGGGCTTGACACAGAGCCATTTCCAGACACAGAACTATTGAGTTTATTGACATAAAAAAATGTTGTAGAACTGCAGAAAGCCCACATAAAAAGTTATTAACGTATATTAAAACATTGCTTAAAGGAGTGTTCCGGGCTCTAACATTGCTCGTTTGTCTGTTGGGGCATTATTAAAAATAGAAGATAAGACTCATACTTACCTCTCGGAGGCTCCCATTCATTCCCGGCTGCCAGTGTGTTCAACCAGTGAGTGAGCAGTGAACGTTCATCATTGATGTGACAGGTACAGCCAATCACAGGCCACAACATCACCTACATGTGAACTCTGTGGCCTGTAATTGGCTGCGGCTGTCACTTGAATGAAGACCGTTCAGTGCTACAGCCAGGATGAATGGACCGGCAAGTGGGAGTGAACGGGAGCGTCTGGGAGGTAAGTATCAGGTTTCTCTTCTATTTTTACTCAAGCTCAGGCAGACAAACAAGGCATTCTTAGACCTTGGAACACCCCTTTAATTATTGGAGAAATATTATTTAGAAATTTGTTTTTCCACTGCACAACCCCCTTTAAGGATCCTTCAGGCTCATCAGTAGGCTAGGTACTAGTTGTTTTTTTTGAGCGTCGTCTATTAGTCTGGAAGACCTCTCATTTTCTACTATTAGAAATGAGGAGTCAATTGCTAATATCTTCCTTTTCTCAGACACTGTCCTCTAGTAATTCCACTCATGGTTGAAACCGGTCCTTGAGGCTAAAACCATTTTGAGACATGAAACATATGTAATATCAAGCATCACTGTCTACAAAAGACAGACTTAATGTGACACTTACGTGAGGAGACGCGACAACACGGAGTCTGTGCACCACTGAGGGCTCCATTCACCTTGACCCGACACGTCTCCATGGAGTGTATCGGTTTGGCTGAGTAACAACACACTTGAACAGACATTAAAGACAGGTTGTAGCCAGGCTTCCTTCACCTTGGGCAGATGTGGAGTTCACTAAATCTCTGTCTAAATACCCTGGCCAAGGAAAGTTGGCAACCATCTGGTACCCAGGGCCCATGCCCCGGTAGTCAACTCAGCCACACCCTGGACTTAAGGGGTTTACTCACAAGATTTTTTCTATACACCAAATAAACTTTTAATGCTACACTTAAATATTTAATTATATATATAAATATACTTATATGATATTTATATGTATTCTACTTCTATACAGGGAAGGAAATAATTATTTGATCCCTTGCTGATTGTGCAAGTTTGCCCATTGACAGAGACATGAACAGTCTGTAATTTTAAGGCTAGGTTAATTTTAACATTGAGAGATAGAATATCAAAAATAAAATCCAGAAAATCACATTGTATAAATTATATAAATGTATTTACATTTTGCAGTGAGAAATAAGTATTTGATCCCTCTGACAAACAAGACTTAATACTTGTTAGCAAAACCCTTGTTGGTAAGTACAGCAGTCAGACGTTTTTTGTAGTGGACGATGAGGTTTGCGTCAGGAGGAATTTTGGTCCACTCCTCTTTACAGATCATCTCTAAATCATTAATATTTTGAAGCTGTCGCTTGGCAACTCGGAGCTTCAACTCCCTCCCTAAGTTTTCTATGTGATTAAGGTCTGGAGACTGGCTATGCCACTCTTTGACCTTAATGTGCTTCTTTTTGAGCCACTCCTTTGTTTCCTTGGCTGTATGTTTTGGTACATTGTCTTGCTGGAGGAACCAGCCATGACCCATTTTTAATGTCCTGGCGGAGGGAAGGAGGTTATCACTCAGGATTTTACATCACTTGGCTCCATCCATTCTCCTATTGATGCGGTGAAGTAGTCCTGTGCACTTAGTAGAGAATCACACCCAAAACATAATGGGCCACATGTATGAAACTGTTTAGGTCTAAAACTCACTCTTTTGCCCATATTAACCTGTGGGCAAAAAAGTGAGTTTTAGACCTAAACAGGTTCATACATGTGGCCCAATGTTTCCACCTTCATGCTTGACAGTGGGGAAGGTGTTCTTTGGGTCATAGGCAGCAATGCTCTTCTTCCAAACATGGCGAGTTGAGTTAATGCCAAAGAGCTCAATGCTCTACTGACCACAGCACCTTCCTCCAGTTACTCACAGAATCATCCAGTGTTCAATGGCAAACTTCAGACGGGCCTGCACATGCGCCTTCTTGAGCAGGGGGACCTTGCAGGCACCGCAGGATTTTAAACCATTACGGTGTAATGTGTTACCAATGGTTTTCTTTGTGACTGTGGTTCCAGCTGCCTTGAGATCTTTAACAAGTTCCCCCATGTAGTTTTAGGTTGATCTCCCACCTTCCTCATGATCAAGGATACCCCACGAGGTGACATTTTGCATGGTACCCCAGATCAATGTCGATTGACAGTCATTTTGTATTTCTTTCATTTCCTTACTATTGCACCAACAGTTGTCTCCTTCTCACCCAGCGTCTTAGTTATGGTTTTGTAGCCCATTCCAGCTTTGTGCAGGTCTTTAATCTTGTCCATGACATCATTAGAAAGCTCTTTGGTCGAGCCCCTGTTGTAGAGGTTAGAGTCTGACTGATTGAGTCTGTGGACAGGAGTCTTTTATAAAGGGGACTATTTAAGACAGCTGTCTGTAATGCAGGTAACGAGTTGATTGGGAGCGTCTAACTGGTCTTTTATTTTGGATATTCTATCTTTCAATATTAAAATTATCTACCCTTAAAACTATAGACTGTTCATGTCTTTGTCAGTGGACAAACTTACACAAGCAGCAAGAGATCAAATAATTATTTCTTCACTGTATATATTCTTATATATTTATTCATATATTTTATTATACGTATGTATTATATGTATTATTTTATATATATATATATATATATATATATATATATATATATATATATATAATATAATGTAATATACAGACCGAAAAATCTATTACCGAATCTGCAGCACACATCCGATAATTCACATATACTAACGTTTTTTGCTGTTGGATACAGGTTAAGCAATATTTCGATGGGGCTAGTGTGTTTCGGCTAACCAATGCTGAATCCAGAAGGATTCCACTTCGTCATGGAAGTGGCATGTCACTTTTTTTTTTGCGCCTCACAAATCTGAAATCCACAGTGGAAAAAAAACCATAGTTGTAAACTACGACGCTGATTTCCACTGACAAAAATAAGCTAAAGCTACCATGCTGTTTACGTGGATTCCGACTTGGAATTTGCCTGAGCTATCTGTTGTTTAAACAGTTCCTTTTATTTCTACTGCTGTAATTTTGTAGAGGTAAAATACAATAGTACTGTCATATATAGGACAAGCAATCACGCCTCATAGTGGTTGGGTACCCTAAGGGGACTAATTGTTGAAGTAAAGAAAGACTGTAAAAAAAAAGTAATAAATATTACATTTCAGATCTGATGCCATTTTATAAATAAAATAATTAAAAAGTTACACATATTTGGTATCGCTGCATTCATAAAAGTCCGATATATTAAAAGATCATTTATCCCGTACGCTGAACACCGCAGAAGAAAAAAGTTCCAAATGTCAATATTCTGTTTATTTTTTTTGGTAACTTCCCAACCCCCATATATTTGAATAAAAAGTGATCAAAAATTGTATGTACTCTATATACTTGAGTATAAGCCAAGTTTTTCAGCACAAAAAATGTGCTGAAAAAGCCCTCCCTCGGCTTATACTTGAGTCACCCGTCAATGTCCGGGTGCTGTCATGGCCCGGGTGCTGGCGGAGATCCATCAGCTGTATGCGACTCCTCTGGGAGCGAATACAGCTGACACTCGAGTCACCCGTCAGGGTCTGGACACTGCCATTGTCCCGGGCGCTAGCAGGGATACTTCAGCTGTATTCGCTCCGCAATAGGACTCCGGAAGGCCGCAAGCCCGGAGCATGCTATGTCATCACACTGCCTGTGTGGCCTGATGACATCACGCCCCCTGTGCCGGGAAGAAGACGGAGCGCCTCGGAGCAGCGGGGGAGAAAGGTGATTACTTGTATTTTTTTTTTTTTTTTTTAAAACCCTGCCTATATCTGCCTGGGGGACATTTAACTGCTTATAAACCTTTCACATGGTGGACATTAAAAAATGCCTTTTAAAATGCCTAAGGGAGGGATTAAACTGCCCATACCCCACCTATAAGGGGGCCTTATACCTGTCAAATTTGGGACATTAAACTTTTCCCAAAAACCTGCCTATGTAATTTTTTTTGGGATTCCAAATTTTTATTTTTGAAACTTATCATAGCCCCCCTACAAAATTTTTCCCCCCCTAGGCTTAAACTCGAAGGAATAAGGTTTCCCAGTTTTTTGGGGGTAAAATTTGATGGCCTTTGGGTTTTTTTTTCATGTCGGCTTTTACTCAAATATATACGGTTTTCTCAAAAAACAGAACCCAATAAAAAAATACACTTAAAACCCACAAAAAAATTACATTGCTCAGACCACCGAAATAAAAAAAACAAAAAATTATTGGTCACAGAAAATTTACATTTAAAACAAAACCCAAATTTTAAAAAATAAAAAAGGTTGTTTTTTTTCCTAAAGAACTAAAACATAAAAAAACCTAAATATTTGATATCACCGGAATCGTATCAACCTGCAGAATACAGAGAACACATCATTTTTTTTCTGAAGGAAAAAAAAATTTCCCCAAGAATTGAAACCCTTTCAAAAATGCTTTATTCCCCCCCCACAGAATTTTTTTTTGGGTTTTTTTTAGTAAATTTTATAGGTTATGCTATTGGCACAAATAAAAGAAATCTTGTCTGCAAAAAAAAAACCCTAATAATTTTTATTTTTTTAAAGGAAAAAATAAAAAAGTTTAAAAGGGTCTTTTTGGGGGGCAAGGGGGAAAAAAAAAAAAAACCAAAAACGAAAAAGGGCGCGACCTAAAGGGGGTTTTAAAGTTTCCCCCCGGGGGGGAAAAAAAGACAAACCCAAAAAATTTTCATTCCTTTTTGTCAAATGTTTTATAGCTTTTGCTATGTTTTTATTACTTTTTTAAAAAATTTTGATTCTGTTTTTTGGGAGGGGGGGGCTGGATTTTTTTGGGGCTATTTTGGGGAAAATAAACTTTTTTTTCACTTTTTAATTTTATGGGCCCTTTTATTTAACCAAAACACCGTTTTAATTCCATAAAAACTGATAAAAAAAAATCATTGATCTCAAATTGCCATTGAGGCTCACAAATCTAATTTTCCTTTTTTAAACCCCCTTTGTGTGTTTTTTTTTTTTTGGTTTTTGGGGAAAACCAAAAAAACCCAAAAGGGGGAACAGGAAACAAAACCGGGAAGTTAACTTTAAGGGGGGGTTCCTGAACCCAGGACCCCAAAAACTACCCGGGGCAAGTGCTAAAACCCCTGAGCCACCCCAAAACCCAAAGCGCGATGAATTGTTTTATCCCCTTTTAAAGGCTTCTTTTTTCCAATCACTTAAAATTTTTCGAATAAGGAAAAAAACTGCATTTTAAACCCACAAATTGGGAAATCAAAAAAATTAAATTAAACCCTTTTAAAACCCCTTCCCTTTTTTTCCGTTTAAAGGGGAAAAACAAAAAAAACTATATCAAATTTTTTTAAAAGGTTTTTTAAAAAATTGGGGTTTTTTCACCACAGCTTTCCCCAGGGGCTTTACCATTTCCCCGGGCCCTTACAAAAAATTTAAATCCAGGGGGAGGGACTTTTTTTTTTCCCCCAGTAAGGGGGGTCTCTCTTCCCCCGTGGGTGGGTTCCCCTTTCCCCCAGTAGGGGGGGGTTCACCTCCCAGTTAAAGCTTTTCCCCCCCTTTATAAAAAGACTTTGGTTTACATCACATTCTGTGTGAACGTTCAAGGGGAAAATGCCACAGCTTTCAGACCTCCTGCCCCTTTTGGTTTTTCATTCGCAGAGCTTCCTTTTTCCCCCGCCCGGGGGTGCAAAAAAGCTCCTTGTAACCATAACATCGTATTGGTTTTAACTTTTTTTCAACACCCAAAAAGGACGAAACAAAAGCGAGGAAATTTCCCCCTCTCTCCCCCCCTTTTATCAAGGGAGGGGAGGGGGAAGCAGAGGGGTATAAGGGATTGTTAAAAAGGGTTGGGAAAGAAAAACTAGCACTAGACACTCCTTAAAAACCTTCACAAAAAGGGGTGGGAAAGGAGCTAATTTAGGGAACTCCAACAACCTTTTTTTAAAAAACACATTTTAAACAACACAACCAAAAACCCCAAATGTTTCCCCCTTTCAAATTTTTCAAAAGTTTTAAAGGGGAGTTTAAACACAAGTGCAGGCAGGGCCCTTTTACAACACAGGTTTGGGGTGCCCCCCCCATGGGGCCAACCCCAACAGGGTGAAAGAAATATCAGTCAGCCCCAACACAACAAAGGGGGTTGGGTTTCCCAAATCCCGGGTTGGGGATTTTTAAAGGGGAAAAAAAAAACACGATTTAACTCATAGCTGCTTTTTACTAAATGATTTTTTGGAAAGCAAAAACCAAAAAGCAAAAGTACTTATTTTTTAAATGTCCCCATCATTACAGAAAAGAACATGGAGCGAAAAAAAACCCCTTTAAAAAATTCGTTAAACCCCCGAACATCATAATGCGGTTTAAGGGAAAAAGGACGACTTTTCTTCTGGGAAAACAGTCCACCCTGTATACCAAAAAAAAAAACTGATAAAAAAAAATTCCCAAATTCAAAAAAAAGCCCCCCCTTCCCCAAGGGCAAAGGGCCATAAAGGGGGAAAAACCCCAAAAATTATTTGGGGACAAAAAAGGCAAAAGGGCAGAGAAAATTAAAAAAAAAAAGAAAGAAGTTTTCCCAAAATTTTTTTTAAGTAAAAAAAAAGAATGAAAAAAATTTAAAAAAATTGGGGAAAAACTAGAAAAGGAACCAACCCCTCAGGGAAAAAGATAACATTTTTATTTTAACCAATTGATGAACACCCCCCAAAAATTAAACCCCCCTGGGAAATGAACCCCAAAAAAAAACTTTAAAAAAAAAACCAACCCCCCAAATAAAAATGGGGTTACTAGTAAAATTAAAATGGGTAAGGCAATTGGGGAAACTAAATTAAAAAAGTTACACCGGGCCCCGCAAGAAAACAAGGCCCTCATAAAATTATTTTAAAACCATGGAGGTTTAAAAACGGGATGTAAAACATTTGGCCCCCCGATAACAGCCCAAACAGTTTTTAAGAGAGAAAAGGAAGGAAAACCGGGGTGACATACAAAAAGGGGCCCCAAACAACCCTTTGTCTATTTTCCCCGCAAAATTTGGCCAAAAAGGGACCCCCGGGTACAAAGAAACAACTCAGGAACAGCGGGGTAAATGACCCGGTCAGGGACAGCAAGATGACAATTAGATAAGAGGACTCCAGGGAGAAACAAGGGTTTTGGAGGCTCAACATTTTAAAACCCCTTCAACCCCCCTTTTCAGCCCCAGGGAACTCTGCCCGGGGAGCCCGGGGGAAACCCCAAAAAAAAATGTTGCATCATGCAAAACCTTTTAATACAACAGGGCACAGTTGGGAAAAAAACGTTTCCTCTGGTCTAAAGCGTAAAACCCTGACAAAAAGCAGGGGGGAAAAAAAGCACTGAGGAAAAAAACAGGGGGCTGTTTTTGCCCCCGCAAAAACAAAAGGGGATGAGAGCAGGACATCTTTCTCCCTTTTTTTCCTTAAAGGGGTTTTCTCACCCCAAAGGTTTTATAGGGTGGGATGAATGAAAAAACGCTGCTTTGCTCCCGTCACCCTTTCCCGATCAAGGGTTTCTTTGTAATTTTGCATAAGCCCTTGATTCAGAAAATTTTTTGCCCAAATTTGGGTTTAAAACCCCATGCTGGCAAGGAAACCCGGGGAAACTTCTGAGTTTTTAAAATAAAAAAGAATAATTACTTTTGGTTTTTTTCTTAAAGATAAATGCCAAAAAAGGGTCTCAAATGTCCTGAGGTTTTTGTGCTGAGCCACCTGTGGGGATGGGTGTCACTCCCCCTGCTATCAATTTAAAAAACGGGAGGGGATAAAATACACAGGCTTTCACATTTGGGGGAAACCCAAAAGCACAAAAAGGGGAAAAAAAATCACTTGTAAACTCCTTAACAAAAAAAAAATGAACAATGCAATAAAAATTTTTTTAAAAAATCTTTTTTTAGTGGTTTTTCCCCAAAAAGTTGAAAAAAACTGATTTTTTGTAGGAGACAACCCCTTTAAACTATCAAGGGTTTCCCCACAAATTTTTTTCCAATTTTAATTTTGGCCCACGTGAAATTTGAGTTTTGACACCCCTGGTGTATGCAATAAAATAAAAAAGTAATGGCTCTTGGAAGGCTTAAAGGAATAAAACGGAACAAGAACATTTACTAAATTAGAGAAATGTTTTATAAAAAGAGGGCCCCAAAGGGATCACAGCTTTCTTTTTTTTTCTGGGAAATTTTTTATTTTAAATAGTGAAACTTTTCCCGAACATTTTTTTTGACAAAGAAAAAATCCCCCTTAAGGGGGGGTAAAAGGTTTTGGTACAAATTTTAAAATTACAAATTAAAACCCCGGGTACAGACCTCAAAAAATTGGGGACTTGCATATTAGTGTACAATTTTAAATACATTATTTTTTGTAAAAAATAATAGTTAAAAAATAAAAAAAAAACACCTTTTGGGTTAAAAAAAAAATTTTAAAAAAGAAAAAAAAAAAATTGTATAAAAAATAATAAATTAAAATTTTTTATATAATTAAAAAAAAATAAAAAAAAAAAACTTTTCCCCTGGCCTCATTCAAATTTCCCCCCCCCCCAAAAAAAAAAGTTATACGCTGAAATGCAGGGCCAAAAAAAGGGAAAAAAATTTTTCCTGGTCTTCAAAAGGGTTTTTTTTTTTTTAAGGGGGAAAAGTTTTATAAATAATTTTGCGGCAAAAAATTATAAAAAAAAATAAATCTCATTTTTGTTCGGGGTGTGGGTATTTTTTTGGACAAACACTTCTCCTATAAAAAAATTCCCGTAAAAAATTTACATTTTTTCAAATCCTTTTTTACATTTTAAAGCTAAAAACCAAATTCCCCCAAAGCCAAGGGGGACAAACCTACAAGAAAAATTTACTTGGGGTGTTGGGTATATTTCCCCTAAAGTTATATAAAAAAATAAAAAAAAAAAAAAAATTTCCCCCTTTGGGATTAAAGGGGTTTATTTGAAACCTTTAAAAATTAACCTTTAATGGGGCCCAAAAAAAAACAATTTTGCAAAAAACCATCGATTTCCAAAAAAAAAAAAGGCTTTAAAATAAACAGAAAAAAAACAATAAAAGGTTTTTGGGGGCCAAAGTAAAACCCTATTTCAACCCCTTTTCAAAAAGACTGGCTAATTCCCCAAAAAAATATAGGAAAATTTTTTTCCAATAAGGACTCCCCACCCGGGAAACCCTTTACTAAACCCCCCTTGGGGCTTTTTCCCATAAAAGGGGCCCAAAAGATACTAATCCACTCCTACTAATCCACTAATCCACTCCCACTCCTAAGCTCCAGTTCATTGCAGGGGCACATAAATTGGATAGGTTATGCCCCATACGGAGTTACTAGGATAAGTTGAATTTAACCATTGCTTACCCCATACTTGCCTGTTTGGTGCCCCTACTTCAGTTATTTATTTAACATATATACTTATATCCAGGACATCTTGTCTGAATATGCTCCTGCAATCCATGCACTTGTGTCCTTATTGACTATATCTATGTGCGACTCTACTGCTTACTTATATTATGTTGTCCCCTGAGGAATTCATGTAGAACTTAGGAAGGAAACGCGTCAAGACTTTTTTTTGGGACTATTTTTGGGACTTTGGATTAGTATCTTTTGGGCCCCCGTTTACCAGGAAGTACCAGGGCATTATAGTCAAGGTTCCGGGTGGGGCCGTCCTTATTGGGACAATGTCCTCATATTGTTTGATAGGCAGTCTGTAGCATAGGGTGTAATAGAGTTACTTTGGCCCCCCACACCTTTTAGGTTTGTATTTATCTGTTTAGTGTAAGCCTTTTTTCTTTTGGATCGTATGGATTATTGCTAGTCCGTATTTTACTAAACCATTAAGTCTCTGTCTACACTGCACAGAAAAGCGTCCGTTTTTTCAGCATTTTTCGTTTTCTAAAAACGCTGAAAAAATGACTGCAATCATCTCCCATAGACTTCTATAGTAGAAACGTCCTGCTGTCTACACTGAGCTTCTTTTTTCTGCTCGTTTTTTGTACTGCTCGTATTTCGCAACATGTTCTAAAAAACGCCAGAGCCGGGCAGAAAATTTACTACAGGAGTCTATGGAAAGCGCCGGACGTCTTTCGCCACGTTTTTGCGGCGTTTTTCAATGAAAACCCACCCAGGAGACCCAAGTCCCACCTATAGTGGGTGTTAATAAAGGTTATACCTTATCAAATCTGCAAACAAGTGTCTGATGTGTCCTTGTTTGTACCGATCGTAATAAAATAATCATGCTTTGGTCGCGAATAATTTTAGCGCAATTCATGTTTTTCTCGCTAAAAATAAGTTGTTTTTTTTTACGGATTTTGGCGCCAAAATCCTTTTCTTTACAATTTTTGTGCAAAAAAAGAAAATCCCCGCTCTGACGCAAAAATACTTTTTTTTTACAAAAAAGATTGGTTAACATCTTTTCAAATGGTTTTCGATGAGCTATAGAATTTCATGTTTTACACAACTTATTGAGTAATTATGGCAACTAAGCAAATGTTACCACACGAGCACTTTTCTTATTAAACTAAGGCACTACCACGATTTTTCAAGGAGTCGCTAGTTTGGCCGGCAGCCAGGCGCCATCTCTTTTTGTGCTAAAAGAATTTAGAAAAACAAAAATAAGTTTTTAAACCCGGGGGTCGAATGGCTTCTTGGGGGAACATGGCGACTCCTTCATCATATCCCTCCTCATGTTTCAATTTCTGAGGGTGCACTGAGGAATCCTCTTCTCATGGTAGGAGTTCTTGTACAGTCCCATGGTCAGCTACATTTGCATTTCTCATTTAACTAGTATTACTGAAAACAAAACGACCCCTTTAAACCCCGCCCATAATCACAGAGAAAAAAAGCCACAAACTGGGGAAAAGTACCATTACTGTTTCCCTTAGGATCCTTCTTAAGAAATTCCACATTTTTTTGTTCTTTTAATGCCTAAAGACAATGTAAGCACATATAAAGCAGGAAAAGAGGGGAACATTCACCTGGAACACGATGCAAACACCATGTCCCACCCCACCATAAACAGCGATCAGAGCTCAGGAGACAGGCAGTAACACAATGGGTTACTTACCCGGCTTTCTGGGTCCTGGTCTCCGTATCGATGCTCCCGGCTGGGGGTGCTATTGTGGTGCCCGCATTCTCCACCAAAATTGTAGCGGCAGACTCAGACACATGTTGTAGGTGAATGACGTCGCGACGGAGGAATAATGGAGCTCAATAGGCATCAAGATTCAAGATTCCCAAAGAATGGAAGGGCCAAGCCCCTTTATTTTTTACCCCTTTCCCGCAGAGGTAGCCACCAAGAAATATGATTGTTAACATGCATTTCAAATGGTTTTCGTGAGCATACAATTTCATGTTTTAAAACTTATTGATAATTATGGCTACTAAGCAATTTTTTACCAACACATCTTTCTTACTAAACAAAGGCAAAACTAGCGTGTTTTAAGGAGCAGTTTTAAAATGGCGACCCTCATCAAATGTTACTCAAAATTAATAAAAAATAAATATCAGTGAAAAGTAGAAAAAAAATTTTAAAAGTACAGAACCAAATTAACCCCTTTAAACCCAACACCGAAAAGTAGTTAAGCCAGAAAAATTTTTTGTTTTGCCCCCTTTTCTTTTTAACAGTTGTAACTTTTTTTTTTTTTTCAATGACCATTGGAGAGGGCCTCGTTTTATTCAGACAAGGTTTTCTTTTTAAAGGGGAAATTTAAATCGCTTTAAAATTGCAGTAATTTTTTTTTTTTTTTTTTTTAAATGTTTAGTTTTTTTTAACATTTTTTTACACCATTCATATTTCACACTTAATAACTTGTTATATTAATTCTACAGGTTATTACGGTCGTGTGGATATCTAATATGTGTAGGTTTTTTTTGTGTGTGTAATGAATGCACAATTATTTTTTATTAAATATTTATTTTTATTTTATTATTTATTTTTTTATTCTTTTTTTACACTTTTTTTCTTTTTTTTTTTACTTTTTTTTTAAATCCCCTGAAGGGAGAACTGTTTTACAATTTTTTTTTTTTTAAAACACTTAGTAATGTATTAGCATATTCATATATGCTAATACATTCTAATCTGTGTCACTTTGACACAGGCAGTGATCTGGACAGCAAAACCGTGTGCCCTGTCACTGCTTCATACACAGATAGCTCTGGGGCCACCAGGTCCCCCCGGGCTGACTTGCAAAACCCCCTTCCCCGGGGCCTTTGGGTCACCGGGGGGTTCCGATACCCAACAAGCAGGGAAACCTTTGATTGTCTGCGGTGACGATCCACCCGAATAAAGATAAAGCACCGGGGTGCGGGGGGTTTCCTCCCTCCCCATGCTTGCAGGGGGTGCTTGGGATCGGTGCTTTAGTACAGCCCCAAACCCAGCGCAGCTGCGGCGCAGGGGGCCCAAAATCCGATTCTGCAGCGACGTCTAAAGACGGTGGCGGGGCGTTAAGGAAATTAACCAAAAAAGAGAGTACAACGGTCCCCCAGGCCCCCATTTAACAACATCCTAAAATAAAAAAAAATAATAAAAAATAATAAAAAGGTTAAACCCGCTGAAACCTGGCAAAAACAAGGGGAAAAAGTCCCGGTCTTCAAAATTTAGTCTTTTTTATTTAAAGGGGGAAACACTCATTTTTATAGGCTGCCAAAAATAAATCTTTTGCTATCAGGATGATGAAATTTCCCATAGAAAAGTTACAAACCTAAATCCCCTATTAAAGGGCGACTTTTCCCCCAAAACGCAGCGCCAGTTTTTTGGGCTATATTTCGCTAAAACCCTTTTGACGCCTATTTTTTGGGTGTAAAGAACTGCCGCACACCAAAACAAAAGGGATTATATGCTGGGGCCGACACATTGTAAACCCAAAAAAAGATGCACTGTGCGCCTCCATAAAATGCCCTTTGAGCCCATCTTACAAAAGTTTTTAAGTGTTATGCCATTTCACGTATGTTTAGGCGCATTTCATATACTTGTAATGTAAGCTATGCCCTCCTGCGTGATGTCCTCGATAGGGCATTTCATACGTTCAATGATATGCTATTGCCGTGATTTCGCAATTCGGAACAAAACATTATTGGTAAAGATGTAAGCCCCCATCGAGGGCCCTCACGCAGGAGGCCATATTATCATTACAAAGTAATGAAATTGCCTAAACATCTAAAATGTAAAAGTGGCTCAAACAGGCGCATTTCTTTTGGAGGCCAAGGCATAATTTTTTGGCACATTATTTACTATCAATATACCTGAGCCCCTTTTTTAAAACGGGGACTTTCTGGCGCACATTTTCCTTATTTAAAAGCCCTAAAAACCGACGAATCAACCAAATTTTTTGGACATCCGCCCTAAAAGTTTCTTTTCCCTCCACATCCAAAGCTGAATCCAGGATCGGGATATTTTTTTGAAACCTTTTTTATGAATCCGGGGCGTACATGGATATTACAAGCAGAACCTAATCTGACCCAGCAGCAAATGGTTGCGGATCCAGGAGAGCAGCCGTCTCCCTGTCATCCAGCTGTTTAATAGTGAACATATCGCTCAAGAACTGGCAGCTGACAGACACATGCGAGAGCCCAGACAATAGCCAGGAGATCCCCGCCACCCTACGCCTGCATTTTTAGGATTCTTTTGGGGATTCATTTGCGAGTTACGAGAAATTGAATAATTCC
>JAODAL010055860.1:0-23668 GCA_025379985.1 Phyllomedusa bahiana
CACACAAAAAGAGATACAGTTGTAATTAAACCTTTGCTTTGAATTAGGCTACAGGAAAAATTTATATATTTTGGTGTTGAAAAAGATGGTTTCTTGGGGTCAGCACACCAGAAAACAACGCTTAATTAACCCCTGGATGTAAATTGCGCCAAAGAATTGAGCCGCACAAAATAGTAGTTTTTTGTAGCGTGTTACAAATTGCGTTTTTTTCTACACCCACACAACAAGAGATACAGTTGTAATTAAACCTTTGCTTGTGAATTAGGCTACAGGAAAAATGTATATATTTTGCGTTGAAAAAGACGGTTTTGGGGTCAGCAACCAGCAAAACAACGCTTAATTAACCCCTGGATGTAAATTGCGAAATATAATTGAGAAGCCAAAAATGAAGTGGTATTTGTATTGTAAAACGCTGTTTCTTTAAATGAATACAACGGGAAAACTGGCTTAGATCCCACTGGATATTGAAATGTATATGCAGCTGCAGTGGACGCACACTGGATTTCAGATCCAATACCCCAAAAAATTAGAAATAGAACATTAAGAGAACAGTTCTGAGACAAGCTGAGACACCCCACAGAAATCGCTTTTAAAAAAAAATCAATTCTCAGCAAGAGCTATCAGCCGCGGCAGCCCCTTCCCTGATGAGCACAGTGGGGAGGGGGTGTGAGCTCCGGCGTCGCGCCGGACTTATATAGTGCGGTGACGTCACAGAATCCTGCCGGTCTCTGATTGGCTTCATCTCTGCACATGTCATGCAGGCTATGCCCTTCTTCCTCCCAGAGTGCTTTGCCCCATGTAGCGCCATGTGCTCGCAGCCATTTTATCAATCAAAAGCACCCTTCGTTCACCCGAAGTCCCCCAAAGTTCGACTTCGTTCCGAACCGAAGTTTTCCTGAAATTCTAAACGAATTCCACTTCGTTAGAATCGATTCGCCCATCTCTAGTTCCATGGATACCAAGGATGAACAGAGAGAGCTGTGGGCTTCAGTGCTAAAACAGTATATGGGCCCCTCTATATTCAGTATCTCATCATAGACCAACCCCTTATTTCTATCTAACAACCCATCAATAATTATTTGCCATAAAGTTCATTAGCCCAGTCCCTTACATGCTGTTTTTACAGTAACAAGCTTCTGACCTACTGGGCACAGGTAATAGTAATGGTATGTCTGCCCTGATTGGAAAAAAATACAAACAAACCCTGTGTATTATCATTCTTAAGTCATACCCTCTTCAGTATGCCCCTTTCTTCTTATTAACTCACTAAATGTAAGTTAGCAGGAAGCAGATGTTAGCAAGTCTACCTGCAGAAGACGACTAGTGAGGGTTTGTTTGTATTCTGCAACCATGGATTCACATGGGTCTGCATGAGCTCTATAATCACATGATGATAGTTTGCTTTTATTCTATACTATTTGCTAATGTGTTTAATTAGTTCCTGTCAGGGCCATTTGTTTATTTTTAAACAGCAAAAATAAGCTTTGAAATTGTTTCACTTTTCCATTTTTTATATATATATATATATATATATATATAATATATATATTATATATATATAATAAAATATATTTTATATTATATATATATATATATATATAAAACCGTATATACTCGAGTATAAGCCGACCCGCGTATAAGCCGAGGCACCTACTTTTGCCCCAAAAAAAAAAACGGAAAACTTATTGACTCGAGTATAAGCCTAGGGTTTAAAAAATGTAGCGGCTACGGGGTAAATTTTAAAAATAAAAATGGATACCAATAAAAATTACATAGGCAGTTTAATGTCCCCATAGGCAATTATAGGCAGATATATGGCCCTAATATGCAGGTATAGGAGGTATATGTCCCCATAAGCAGATTATAGGCAGGTATATGGCCCCATACGCAGGTAATAGGAAAGGTATATGGCCCCATACGCAGGTTGGGGCGGGCTGTAGGCAGGTATGGGCAGGTATAGGCAGTGTGGGCAGGTTTTTAGGGCAAAATATAGGGGGCTGTAGGAGCTGTAGGCAGGTATATAGGGCAGGTATGGGGCCCGGCGTAGGCAGGTATAGGGCAGGTATAGGCAGCTGTAGGCAGGTATAGGGAAAGGTATAGGCAGCTGTAGGCAGGTATAGGGGCCTGCTGTAGGCAGGTTTTGGCAGCTGTTGGCAGATATAGGGCAGGTATAGGCAGCTGTAGGCAGGTATAGGGCCAGCTGTAGGCAGGTATAGGCAGCTGTAGGCGGGTTTAAAAGGGGCCGGTTTGTGGCAGGTATGCAGCTGTAGGCAGATATAGGGCAGGTTGGGCAGCTGTAGGCAGGTATAGGGCGGCTGTAGGCAGGTATAGGCAGCTGTAGGCAGGTCTAGGGCCGGCTGTGGGGCAGGTAAGGCAGCTGTAGGCAGATATAGGGCAGGTATAGGCAGCTGTAGCAGGTATAAGAGCGGTGTAGGCAGGTTATAAGCAGCTGTAGGCAGGTATAGGGCAGGTATAGGCAGCTGAAGGGCAGGTATAGGGCGGTGTAGGCAGTATAGGCAGCTGAGGGGCAGGTATTGGCCGGCTGTGGGCAGGTATAGGCAGCTGTAGGCAGGTATAGGGCCGGCTGTAGGCAGGTATAGGCAGCTGTAGGCAGGTATAAGCAGTTTAAAAAAATAAAAAAACAATCACTTACCTGACTTCCCGCTGCTCCGTCTCCCTCGCTGTCCGCCTCCCGTGCGCTGTCCTCGGGTCTTCTCGGCACAGGCGGGTAATGTCATCAGGCCGTGCACGCAGCGTGATGACACACGCTGCCTGTGCCGGAAACTCCGGACAGCCGGGAGTTTGCGGGCGCCCGGACACTGTGCGCTCACTCAGCCTTCAGTTATATGCGCTCCCTGAGGAGTGCAAATACTCTGAAGCGTCCCTGTCAGCACTCGGGCCATCCCCAGCGCCCGAGCCCCGACGACATGACTTGAGTATAGGCCGAGGACGGCTTTTTCAGCACATTTTTTGTGCTGAAAAACTCGGCTTATACTCGAGTATATACGGTATATATTATACATTTTTTATATATATATATTATATTAAAATTACACACAGAGTGGGCCATGTATATGGATACACCTAAATAAAATGGGCGTGGGTGGGGCTACCAACTTCCTGTTTGTGGCACAGTAGTATATGGGGGGGGGGGGGAATCTTCTCAAGAGGGTGTTGACCATGGTGGGGCCTTTTGAAACCCAGCCATTTTGGATCCAACTTTATTTTTTCCAATGGGAAGAGGGTCATGTAACACATCAAATGTATTGAGAATTTCACAAGAAATTCACAATGGTGTGCTTGGTTTTAATGTAACTTTATTCTTTCATGAGTTATTTACAAGTTTTTTACCACTTATTTTTAAAAAGTGTTCAAGTGCTACCCATTGTGTTGGAATTGTCAATGCAACCCTCTTCTCCCACTCTTGACACACTGATAGCAACACTGCAGAAGAAATGCTAGCACAGGGTTCCAGTATCCGTTGTTTCAGATGCGTACATCTCGTATTTTCACAGCATATACAATTGCCTTCAGATAACCCCAAAGATAAAAGTCTAAGGGGGTCAGATCGGGAGACCTTGGTGGCCATTCAACTAGCCTACGATGACCAATCTACTTTCCAGGAAACTGTTCATGTAGAAATGCTCGGACCTGACACCCAAAATGTGGTGGTGCACCATTTTGCAGGAATGTAAATTGAATTTGGCTGGCTATAAAGTGAAGTCTTAAAAAAGACGTTAGTATTTTTGCAGAATGAGTATAAGGTATGGAAAATCTTCATATATAAACTATTATTATAATGCACTGAAACAATGGCACTGCAAATGTAAATATTACATGCTCATAATCATCAGTGCACCCATAGCTCCATATTATATAAGCAGCTAATTAGTTAGGTGAAAATGCACCATCTGTATTCATAATTCATGACTTTACTGACTGAACAGCAATGCAACATCTTTGAGATTCTGCACCCGTTTCCTTAATCATGCATACAAATTCAAAGGGAGCTGATCATATGAGCAGATCCCATTCTGTTGCTTGCAAATTTTCCCAATAAGATATTTCCTCATGGATTCCCCCAACAGTGTCAGACTGGAGTACCTTGGTTCCCCCAAACGAAATCATACTTAGGGCTCACCATTTAGACATATAAAAATAATGTAAAACCGCCACAATTGTGTACTTAAGCCTTATACAGAGTTATAGCTAAAGATTCATGAGCCCTGGAATAAAACTTCAGCTGGCATAATAATATGTACTGTGCCTCTAAACTAACCTATATTACACACTGTACCCCTTGAAATGAATTAGATTATATACCTTATTCCCAAAATTCATATTACATATTGTACCCCTTTAAAGATAATATATTACACACTGTCCCCTGAAATTAATGATATTGCACACTGTACCCCCTGAAACTAATGACATCACATACCTTACCCCCAAAATTAATAATATTTTACACTGAACCCCCTTTTATTCTCTCCACAATGATTACCGTATATACTCGAGTATAAGCCGACCCAAGTATAAGCCGAGGCACCTACTTTTGCCACAAAAACCGGAAAAGCTTATTGACTCGAGTATAAGCCGAGGTAGAAAAATCAGCGGCTAACTGTGAATTTTAAAAAATAAAAAATAGATACAATAAAATTTTACATCGTCAGATATAGACAGTTTTTGAATGCCCCCATAGGCAGTATCAGGCAGTTTTTAATGTCCCCCATAGCAGGTAATACGGCCGGGTATAGGCATTAAAAATGTCACCCAATATGCAGGTTATAGCATGTATATGCATTTTAGATGTCCCCCATAGTCAGGTTAATAGGCAGGTATAGGCACTATATGTTCCCAATAGCAGCAATAGGCAGGTAATTCCCCCATAGGGCAGGTTTATAGGCAGGTATAGTCCACCTAGGACCAGGTTTATAGGCAGAATAGTACCCCTAGGTAGTTTTAGCAGGAATAGTCGTTATAGGCAGGTAAGGTTCCAATATAGGCCAGTTATAGTCCGTTAAGGCAGGTATAGGTCGATATAGGCAGAAAATAGGTCCCGATATATTCCGGTATAGGTCGATATATTCAAATTTAGTCTTAAAGGCAGTCAAAGGTCGTTATATGCAGGTATGAGGTACCGATCCAGGCAGCTATAGGCAGTAAAAGACCCCCTAGGCATGCCTATAGGCAGGTATAGGTTTCCCCTAAGCTGGTTATAAGGCCGTATAGCAGGGTTTTTGAAAAGAAAAAAAAAAAAAAACACTCACCTCGCTCCCCCGCTGCTCCTCCTCCGCCTCCGCCTCCTCTCCCGCTCCGCTCCGGCCCCATAACAATGCCATTGTTTTACGCGCTTACGCGCCGTAAATAATTGCATGTTCACTTTCCTCCGCCCGCGGCGGATTCGCCGAGCGGGGAATGAGCGACATTTCCACTGTTCTCCAATTGATGCAGTGGATTACCGTAATTGCTGGCCGCGGAATTGGCGCCGTACTGAAGCCGCAAATCCCCGGCACACCATATAACGGCGCCAATACGCCAAATAACCTGTGAACGAGGGCCTTTAAAGTACCAATGATTTAAACAGCTAACCCATTTAAATGATTAATGGAACTAAGATGGCCAAATAAACAATAAAAAAAGTGCATTTAAAAACATAATAAGTCAGAGGGACCCGCATCACCCCTTTTGAACAAATTATAGCGAGATTAATACAATCTGCTAAAAATAGTGATAACAGCCACTAAAATTCAAAAGAAAGGCAGGTGGGCGCAAGGACTGCAAGACTAAACCCCAAAAAATTTCTTTAGGCCATAAAAATTTCCCCCCAAAAAGCCAAAGTCAGAGCAAGTAGACCCCATAAAATCCTGTGATGGTGGCCCTGGTCACTGTGACCACGAGAATGCAAAGGGAAGCCGAAATAGTTCTTCAGCTCAGTATATACTGTCAAAGAAATATAGTTGATTGGGGGTGGGCAATTGGCAGAATAGGGTGGTTTCCAGCACTGTTAATACACATTCTGCTATAATTTAGTCTCTCAGTGTAAAAAAGTCAAAGCCAATTTAAAATAAACTGAAATTTGAACAAGGCTCCCAGTGCCCGGAATGGCATTCATCCAAAGTTCTAAAGATGACTAAGCCTTTTGGTTATCCTCTGTGCCCCTGTACATGATAATTTAGAGATTCCCCCTGGTGACTGGTATATATCCAGCAGACTGCGCAAGGCATATGTGGTTTCCCATCTTCAAAAACCGTTCCCAATTCTTTCCCAGTAAGTATAGACCAGTAAATTTTTGACATCTGTTTGGGAAAAATGTTTGAGGGCACCCCATAAGACTATATACAGTGAGTAAGTTGACAACACAATATTATTAGTGATTCCAGCATGTATTTACTAAGGACCAAGCTGTCATACCTATCTGATTTTCTTTTTAAGAAGAGTGAGTAAAGTCAGGATAGCGGGGAGCTGTGATATTAGTGTTATTTAGACTTTGTAAAGGCAATATTTTTTGACACGTCCCCTCAGAAGCCGTTTTGTTGGGTAAACCTAGAATCCATTGGTTAGAGAAATAATAATTGTAATTGGATCAAAAACTGGCTTGCTGATCCCGTACTCAGATAGTGGTGGTAAATGACTCCGACTCTGAGTGTTTTCTCCGGTTTGTGAGTGGTGTGCCGCAGGGCCTCAGTATTTGTCCCCTCTCCTTATTAATGTAAGTTATTAATGAATATATAGAAGTGATTCCAATAGCCACCGTCCCTCGATTTTTTGCAGATGAACACCAAACTATTTCAGGTAGTGCAATCTATGGAAGATTGCTCCATAAATTGCCCCCCCCAACATACCTGGACACACTGATGCTTGGGCAATCCAACTTGGCAAATGGGGTTTCTATTGAAAATGTAAGGTTCTGCCATCCTGGGGTAAATAATCTACAGCATCATATGACCAAGGGGAGAAAAACTTGGAGAAATCGCTAGTTGACAAAGATTGGGCGTTTCCTTGTAGATCATATACACAAGAATTGCATGCAATGTCAATCAGCTGCCTCAAGGCAAGTAAGAATATTAGCGTGTATTAAAAGAGGATGGACCTCGCGGGACAAGGATGTAATACTACCGCGTGTACAAAGGAATTGGTGCGACCTCACTAAAAATAACTGTTTCATTCTGGCCCCAGTTTTATAAAGAGATGTAATGGAGTAGAGAGAGTAAGAAAGACGAGCAACCAAACTTATAAGGGGAAATGGAGCATCTTAGTTTATTATGAGAGAGGTTAGTAGAATTTGAACTTTATTTAGTCTAGAAAAAGACGACTTTGGGGGGACATGATTAAATTTATAGAAAAAAAAATAAATGGTCCCTATAAAAAGTATGGGAGAAAAATTATTGTCCAAGTAAGCCCCCTTTTAAAAGGACAAGGGGACATTCCCCTTCGAACCTAGAGAAAAAAGGATTCAATCTTCCAGAGGAAAAGAGCGTTCTTCACTTAATAACTGTGATCTGTGGAATAGCCTTACCTGAGAAAGATGGTCACGCAGGAACTGTAGAGAGTTTTCCAGAAAGGCTTTTTAGATACCTAACTGGAACCTACAGAATATTAATGCCGTACGTATCCATTGTAATATACTTGGATACCTTTGACCTGGAGGAGGCTCTTGGGTCCAGAGATAGGGTCCTCCACGAGAAATTGGTTTATGCCTATTGTGGGGGTTTTCAAGGTTAATTAACCATGTGGGTGAGGCGGACATAATGGTCCTTTGTCCATCTTCTCCCCTTCACCTCACATTTCCCCACCCTTGGTTTTGAACTTGGATGGACCACGATCCTCTTTCAACCGTACTAACTATTGTAAAGCTAACTATCTGGACCACATGTATATTTTATTATTGACAACATGGAAATGTTATTTCTTTACAAAAGAAACTTGTGATATAATGCTAACACATGAAAAACAAAATATTAATAATAAAAAAGACAAGAACAGCTCAAACTGCAATGTTTAGCCCTGACAAGCCCAAAACTTCATATCACTTACATATAAATGTCTGCGATGGAAAAGTGACACAATAACAATACTTATTTTAGTGCCACTTTTGTTGTTAAACAAAGAAATAGGAAAAACGGGGAAAAACAGACTTTTTAATATCTTCCCTCATTATTAACCCCTTCCTGACAGATGGTCATAATAATATGGCTCTAAATTTTTTTCCTCCTTGCTTATCTGAAACCAAAATGGTTTTTTATTTTTTTCCACCTATATAAACAAATGAGGCTTTTATTTTTGCAGGACAAGAATGTCTTCTAAAGGTCTTATTCATATTACTATAGAATATACTGGGGAATGCCCAAAAAATTCTAAGTGGGACAAAATGTGGAAAAAAAACATACTTGCGCCATGTTTGCGGGAGTTTTTTTACGGAGTTCATTCTTCAGTAAAAAATGATGTTGGTTTATCTGTATTTATCCAGTAGATATGCTTCGGGCAATACCAAACCTGTAAGGTTTCCATAATTTTTTTGGTACCCGTAAAAAAAAATTCCAAACATTATCTATTTTTTGAAAATTTGCGCCACAAGCGGCATTTTTTGCGACCAATAGACTTTTTTGTAAGGCTTTTTTTTTGTATGCAGAAAGTTGTACTTTTTATATGCTAGCAGTTTTGAAATGCCGATGCGACTTTTTTTGACCACTTTTATGTCCAATTTCTATATGGGATGTGGAAACGTCCAAAAAAAACAACAATTTTGGCATTTGAATTTTTTTCTTCTACGGTTCAGCGTAGGTATAAATTATGTTTTTTTATAGGAGGTGCCAGCGATACCAAATATTGTGAAACTTTTTTATCATTTTATCTTTTTTATTTGTAAAATGGCAAAAGGAGGGTGATTTGAACTTTTAATCCTTTTTTTAAAATTATTTTTACTTTAACATTGAGTCCCCCTAAGGCGCTTCACCACTAGGGGGCACGATCGAGTTAATACAGCCCAATGTAATTGCATAGACAATGCAATTAGGGTGTACCCAAGATGGGCGGTTTTCCCCCCCCACTTCCTGCCTGTGGCATGAAGCGAAAATGCAAAATATTGGCAACAAATGAAAAGCCGTCACAGGGCTTCCCGCGCATGTTCAGCCATCGGATCCATTGCCAGTAGCTGTGGCGACTCCGATCGCAGTGAGAACGTTTCGCAGCACGCGTTTATCACATTCCATTTAAGACTTCTAAGGGGTGTAAAAACAGCTAAGGTGGCTGCGGCAACCCATCCGCTCTGTAACCGCCGGTGCGTTATTGCAATTAAGCACGCAACATTCGGCCGCTTGTGAACAGTCTTGGCCAAGCTCGATTCCCACCTTCAAAGCCGCTTACCGGCGCTATGATTGTAACATCATAGCGTCCCATAGGTCGCTAAGGGGTTAAAAAAAAATCTAAAATAAATATGAAGCTTTAAATTTCATGGAAAAAAGGCAAAAAAAAATTGTAGAATAAGTGAGAAAATGTTATGGCATTCAAATCCCCTTGTGCTAAAGAAAATTAAAATAAGCCTGGTCTGGAAGAGGAGTAAGTGACCTGGTCAGAAACTGGTTAAACCCTTTTATTAGTAATGTCCCTCTAACAGGTTAACCTAGGAATAGCAGACCTGATGTGCAATCACTGCTGTAGAACCCCCCATTGCCTAACCAGGAATTAAGAGCGTGAAGCCAGCCCTGAAGAGCAGGCTCTATGGAACAGCATGGTGAGAACACTCCCTTAAATAAATTAGATTACACATTATAGTGCCAACAAATTCTACAGCACTTTACAATTTAGTATAGAGAAAACCAAACATTACAAATCTACTTACAAATCACACATAACGTGTAAGGGCCCTGCTCCCAAGAACTTACAATCTATTAGGGTGTATGGTCAACAAGGGTGAAAATTGCTTGGTTTTTATCAAATGGTCCCCCATAGAGATATTAGAGCCAACTACCTCGACCATAAGTAAATGCCTAAGGTATAAAAAAATATAACTTTTAATATCTCAATTTAAAACAATATACTAAACCAAAAACGTGATATCACAAAGAACAATGAGTGGAACATACAGCGGAGCACCTGCGCCCGACAAGGTGACCCCGCTGGCGGAAACACAACTAAAAACCACTAGAGCAATACCTACAAAAAACTTCATTCACCAGTACCCACAAAAAAGAATAATACACACAAATTGAACTCCACAAAGACCAAACACGGTTATACATCATCCACACTTAGTGCCAAAGGACCAAATAAACAGACTTAGAATGGTGTCCACATAATACGCCAGATAACCATTCCCACGCATTTCCCACAAAAAGATACTTGGTTTCATCAGGGAACAAGAACCATATTATTCTTTGTCTAATATACAAAATGGATATCATGCTATACTCCCTTAATGATAGGGTATAGACCCAGGTCCCCCAAGGATCCCTGTGATCAAACCATTCAAGAGAGACTCCTAAACCAAGATAAATGTCCTCGCCAAGTAGATAGATAGAGCAGCAACATCCATACACTTACAGGGCTATATAATATACACAAAAACTGTAAAAACAAGGACCTTACCAATTAGTCCCGATACCACAGTCCCCACGACGTTGCCCCGTCAGGTAGACCTGCGCATGCGTGAAAGAAGTATGCCGCGAAACCAACTGAAATCACGGCATCTCCAGATCACCCGCTTACGATCATGCGCCCCGTAACCCCCTAGCCACAGTGAGGTCAAATGCTGATAACGCAACATAGTGCGATATGCAAGCGCGCCTGCCAAACAGACATTGATGCTGAGCATAAAATACGAGCGTAAGGCACCCCCCGTAACTGATTAAAAAAGGATAACTCTTAAAAGTGCCAATCTTTTTAGGAGCCTTCCATAGTAAGAATTATGGAATAGTGTGTAGTAGAAACAATAAGCATGCCCACACCAAGAAAGGAAGCCCTATATACAAAATAGCCACCTAGCCAAGCCCAAGTTCAATGATGCATAAATTACATATTAGATCCTTCTTAAATAGAAAGGATGTTAGCCATTCAAAACTATAAATGAATAAAACTAACCAAAAAAATAATATACTTATTTTACCAAAAACATAATAGAAATAAATTAAACATATATATACAGATAACTAATGATAGTAACAAACAGAAAATCGACAGTGTGTTATCAAAGTACAGGATGTGAAGAGAAACGAATCATTTTATCCATGTGGATGAAATGTCTTTCAAATAAAAAAATCAGAATGAGCCTCCCTTTGGAGTAACTTCCTATCAAAAATCCCCTTTTCGTGTGTAGGTGTTAACCAAACCACAAATTACTAAAACGTTATTGACGATGTATGTTTGGGTGTATGGTGTTCATGTGGCGCGCCAGGGGTGGTAAACGCGGATGGTTTAATGTCCCCCAAGTGTTCCAATACTCCTGCGTCGAAAACACCCTAATCGACTTACCCATTATACATGCCATGGTCCAACCACATGAGGCCCTGATATATAACGCCCCCTCGTTTTTTTACAATTGGCGTAATTTCTCATGGGAATACTCCTGCTGTGGATAGAAGGTCACTGTTTTTAAGACACATTCACGAACATACACGCCTTGCAAGCACACATTTATATGTAACAAGAAACCCATAGTTCAACCATGTACCCAAACTGATGGTGGGTGTAAGGCTACGAACTACAGTGTCCCTGATGTTCTTGACCACTTCGTAATGGTGAGCAGGGTGAAGGGTCAAATAAACTACAGATAAATCAGGAACATTTTTGTAATAGCCAGCCGATCACCCTCAACCTTATCGATCGGTTTGTCCACCTTAATTTATAGGATACGAGTAAGGGAGTACGATCCGCTTTTTACGGGCCCATTTGGTACGCTGATGAACAATGTCTCCCTAGGTACCCCACGCTCAAGAAAAGCGGTTTGTGTAAACAATACCCTCTTTCTTCCTTAAATAATACAATAGTAAACATTCCTTTTGAGTGCTATGTACTGGCCCCTTCCGGAATGCCTCTGCGTAAATGGATAGGGTGGGACTAACCCTGATCCCATCTTAGTAGACCTGTTTTTACCAGGGCCGTAGTTTTCCTGAAAAAGGGAAGATTCAATGTCCTCCTAGTAAATTTCCTTCCCTTAATATGACATCCAAAATATCCAATTCGGTCTTGTGTATGACCGAAGTTAAATCTCAAACCATTCTCATTTGTAATAAGATTCTCCACAAAATGATGGAATTGCACCAACGATGCCCTGACCAGAAGATAATAAGTCACAATATCATGACCCCAGAATAATATGTTTTTCCGGGCTTTGCTGGTGACTGGTCAGAGAACACAATAGTGCTTTTCCCACCAGCCCAGGATGAGATTTGCATATGAGGGAGCACAAGGGCTCCCCATAGCTGTCCCCCTGAGCTGGTGGTAATAGCGTCCATTAAAAAGGAAGAAATTTCTAGTGAGTACAAAACGCAGTAGGTCAAGAACAAACACATTATGTTCTTTAAGGAAACTGGCCCGGGTGTCCAGAAAGGTCTGTACAGCCCTCAATCCCGCCTCATCGATACTACAAAGAAAGGTATCGGAGTCAATGGTAAGGCCCTCAAGTTTAAGAAGGAGGTCGGTAGTATCCCTGATGAAGGAGGGCAATGAGATAACAAATGGTTGTAGAATGGAGTCGATATAAATACTCACATTCTGCGTTAAATTATTTATCCCTAATACAATGGGTCTACACCTAAGGGGACTCAGGCCCTTGTGGACCTTAGGGAGGACCTAGAACTTAGCTATTTGTGGTGCTTTAGGTAGTAGGAATAATAATTCGTTATTATCAATCAATTCTCGAGAAAGAGCGTCATTTAAAATACCCTCGAGTTCTTTTCTAAAGGCTTCAGAGGGATCGTTTTTCAAGATCCCATATCCTGAGGTATCATTAAGTATCTCCAGACACATATTTCTATAATCAATATGATTTTGTAACACTATATTCCCTCCTTTGTCCGAAGGTTTAATAACCAACGAATGATCTTTAGCCAGATTTTGAAGTGCAGCATATTCCTCCCTAGAGAGGTTATAATGTAGGGGTTTAATCTCAGGTGTTCCTTGAAGCTTTTCTATGGCATCACACACCACTTTTATAAAAGTATCGATATTTTGGTCTATTATGGGGGGCATTTTTGTACTTTTGAGTCTCAATTTCGTGAATGGGCCTTTTGAACGGTCCCTCTCCCCTTCCTCAAGTAGCTCAGTTAAGGCCCATACATCTTGGAAGTCCTCTGGATTGATGCCCAATTCGAGACACTGTCTCTTCTCTTTGAGCTTAAAGAACTTTTTCCATTTAAGAGTTCTCCCAAACAGATGGATATCTTTTACCCAGTTAAAGGCATTAAAAGGGGTGTTGGGCACAAATGACAGTCCTTGTTCCAGAACCTGTATCTCAAAGCGTGTTAAAACGCGGTCTGAGAGATTTATAATCTGAAAGGTGTCATTCCCCTTTTTACCCTGTTTCTCAAAAGACACTATTTGGTCAACAACATTATCTCTAAAAAAGAGGAAGGGGAAGGTGATACACTCTCTCGGATTTGTGTTATCTCTCTCCCTTCGTTAGACATTTGGCTTTGGGCAGGAATAGAGGCAGTAGAAGTAGATGGCATGGAAGAGGAGGTTGGTACAGAGGAAAAGGTTTGTTGTAGCAGGTCCAGAGACATATCCGCTTTGTTTGTTGTTTGGGCCTTTTTTTTTTTTTCCTTTTTTTCGGGGGTCCCCAAAATTCCGTATATTTTATAAGTTTGATGTCTTGTGTGAAAAGGAGATCAAATTGAAAGGTTCTTTTTTTCCCTCCTAGTTTCACCTCTGGGGTCTCGGTATCGGGGATGAAGGTCTGTATCTTTTGTCTGGGGGTCCTATGTAGGTTGTCGTTTGCTTTTACTTTCACAAAAATTCAGCAAGATCTTTAACCCCTTCACGACCTTGGGCGTATCCAAAAAGGTCCAGGTTTTTTGGGGGGTTTTCACGCACCGGGAAAGAAAGGGTTTCGCCCCTTAGAAAACTCGGCCCGCAAAAAAAGTTGCGGAAATGGGGGGGGAAGATGGTTGGCTGTTCCTGACAGCAAAACCGTCTTCCCTCATGCCCAGGCACCAGCGTTTCCCCCCCGAAATCGGCGTTTCGCGGGCCCATTGGCTGTTCAAATCAAAAAAACCCAAAATTGGCGGGATTTTAAAAATATGGCCGCCCCCCTGCGGCCGCGGGCCCATGGGGGTTTTTTTGGATGGCAATTGGTGCTGTTTTAGGAAGCCCCCCAATAAACCATCCGTGAAAAATTTGGGGCGGTGGTAGGGGTCCCAAACCCCCCCCTTTTGGCTGCGTTTGGGCCCGGTCTGTGCCGCCCCGGCCCCAATCGAAACCCTTTGTGCTGGCTTTGAAAACGGGCACGACCCCGCCCTACGCCGCCATTCCTTTTCAGGAAAAAAGGCGGCAGAGCGGGGGGCCCGTGCTGTTCGTACCTGTCCTGGTGGTCTAGTGGCCCCAAAAACCCCTAGACGCTCTTCATTGGTGATCCAGTGGACGTTTTTGCTACCTCTGTGGAGCTCTTCTGCCTGCGTCCTGATCGTTGGGGTGCAGTGGAAAAATGAGCTGTCTGTGCTGTGTGAGCAAAAGAAAAGTTTTCAGCTTCCTGTCCCCTGTCTGTGATTAGGATTTTTCACAAATTCAGCTTTTTTTTGGAGGTGCAGGCTCTTTTTTTTTTTTTTTTTTTTTAAGTTTTTTTTTTCTTATCTTTTTTTTTTTCATATTTTTTTTTTTACATTTTTTTTTTTGCGCATGCTTACGTCAATAGCTGCGAAACCCAAATGCTCTCATCAGCGCTGTTTAGTGACACATCTTTTAAAAAGGCATTGGGATTTTTTTTTTCCCAGGGGGGTTATTTTTTTTTTTTTTTTTTTAGCGCTTTGGGGGTTACCCCGATAGCTGCGCAACCACTGTTTTCATCAGCGTGTTTTAGTGACCCCTCACTAATCAGGTTTTCTGTTTTTTTTATTTTTTTTTTAGTGGGGAAATTTTTTTTTTTTTCTTTGCCCCCGAGCTTGCCCCCTGGGGACTGCTGAGTGCTGCCCAGTGTTTTTACATCGTTTGATCAGCATCCCAAGCTAGTTTTTTAGTACAGGGTTAATTTTTTTAGCTGTTCTGCTGCTCCTGAGCACTAATCGTGACACGGGTTTCACTGTTTTTACGCTAGTTTTTTGCGCAGAAAAGTTTTCTTTTTATTAATTTTTTTTTTTATTTTTTTCCCAATAATTTAACGGGACGCTTCATAATTTTTTTTGACGCCCTTTTTAATTAATTTTTGGGGGTTTAGGTTTTTTTTTTACGGGCCCTTTTTTTTTCTTTTTAATTTTTCTTTTTTTTTAATTTTATTTTCCTTTATTTTTTTTAAAAACAATTTAATTCCCCCAACACAGTTGAAGCCCCAACATACCCCCCCCTCCCAAAAACGTTTTTAAAGCCCCTAAACTTTACAACCCCCTTTTTAAAAAAAATTAAAAATAAAAATGTCCCATCTTCCCAGAAAAGGCTACTCACCCGGGGGGCGTATGCTACCCTGGCCCGAGGATAGTGAATCTGTCAGTGATTTGGCACGTGGATTTACGGGGTTGGGTTCCTGTCCGAATCACCCGAGTCCTCCCCCGCTGATGAGGGTCCCCCGTAGCCCCCCCGAAAGGTCAAAAAGAGGTGCCCCCCCAAAGTTGTGTCCCCATATGGACTCCCCCCCCCAGAAAATTTTCCCAGCCCCCAATTCCCTGATTTGGGGCCCTCCCCCTGGATTTCGGGTATCGACACTCAGGGCCTCACTGAAAAGATTTTTTTAAATTTCTTTTTCTCTGAGGTTTTGATAGATGTCATTGTGGCACAGACTAACCTCTTTCCCCCAGCATTTTTTGGGCCCTAAACCCCCACGCCCTTTTGCACATGGCCCCCCGTAGATGTCCCGAGATGATGCCCTTTTGGGGGCCCTTCTTCTCACTGGGAATAGTGAAGAACCCCGAGGTCCGGCAATATTGGAGTGCTGACATATTTTATAGCATCCATTTTCCGGGCATGCAAGACCCAAAAAGGTTTTTTGAACAAATTCGAAAGTTCTTGCATTTTGCGGATAATTCCCTTTTCCCCCACCCCCTTTGAGGGGCCCCACCTAGGGAACCGCTTATTAAAGTTGGGCCTGTTACACCCACTTCGTCCAAAAATTTTCGCGGTTATACTCCGAGAAATGTTTTTGTGTAGCGAGTCCCCCTACATTTTTCAAGGGCAGGATAAAATTTCGATTTTACCTGCCCAGAAAAAGGGAGCATGAAGGGGGTTAAATTTTAAAAAAGCTGTGTGAGAGTACCTGGGGTTTTACACTTCCCAGCTTAAAGGTTTTTCGAAGGGAAGGACACCCCAAATTGTGCCCCTAAATTTCCCCCCTTCCCCTAAAGATTATTTGGCTAAATAGTGTGGGTTTTGGGTTTACACCCACTGCGGGAAAAGGTTACCACCTGACTTTGGAAAACCCTTTTCCCCAGATTCCACTTTTTAAGTCCCTCGGCTGCAGATTTACGCACCCTGCGGAAACAGTGTGAAAAAACCAGGGGGGGTCCCCAAACCCTTTGTGGGAAATTTGGGCCCCCAAAGGGGGGGAAAAGAAAGGTTTCCCAAAATCCAGTGGTGCCCCTTGCTTTTGGGAAAAAAATTAAAGGATAAGGGGGGAGGGCCCCTTGGGTTTTGTCCCCCTTGTCACGGCCCCCACCCACTACCCGCCCCTGTACAAAGGTACCAGTGGTCCAGTCCCCCCACAAACCCGACTGTATTTGGTTTACAATGGGTTTAAAATGGGGGGGGTTGCCCTGTCGGACCAGGTGCTAAAGGGCCGTACAGCCCCCACACGGAAGCCATAGTGGGGTTTCCCAAAAAGCGGGCCGTGCACATTGGGAAAAATGGAAATGTACAACGTTTTTTTTTCCCGTTGTAAGGCCAACCCGGGGGAAATTTTTTTACCTTCCAAAGAGAAGTTTAATAAAGGCGTTTTTTTTGGGGAACCGGGTAGGGCCCCCAGCACTTCTGGTTCTGAGTCCCCCCGTATTTTTTCCCGGTCATTTTTTCCCCCAAATGAAACCCCCTCCATGGAAAAAAGGGGTAGTACAAAAAAAAAAAAGGGCAGAGTTTGCAAAGGAAGGGGGAATCAGAAAAGAAAAAACCTATCTTTGCAAAACCCCTGCCCTAAATAACCCCGGGCCCTCTGCTTTAAAGAATTTTTCCCAAACTGTACCAAAACGTCTATGGTTATAGTTGGAGCATTCTTTTATATATTTTTTTTTTTATTTGCAACCTTTCCTTTTGGCACCAAACCCTTTTCCATAGGGAATTATTGTGGGGTTTAAATGGCACGCCCGGGAAAAAAATGCAGTTTGCATTTTCGCCTTTTTTCCCCACAATAATGTGTGAACAAATTTTTATGAAACACCCGTCTTTTTAAAAATTTTGGGTTTTACCCTTTTTAAAAAAATTTTCCCCTTAAAGGGGGGGTTCGTTCTAAAATTGGGTACTTTTGGGCTTTTTTTATAATTTTAGTTCACATCCCCGGCCATTAAAATTTTGTCAGGACAGGGTTTTGTTTTTCCCAGCAAAATAGGCCTGTCTTTTGGGGAAAAAATTTTGCTTTGTCTTATCCATGGTGTGTTCCGGGGGGGCCACCCAAATTTCTAGGGGACTTTGTGGGGTTTTCCCTGGGAAACGGGAGAAATGGCAGAAAAATTGGAAACCTGATTTTTAAAATTTTGCGAAAGGCTGCCGCTGTTATTGTGCTAGTAAGTTTGGAAAAATTTTAAAGCTAAACTTTCAGTTTGCATTTTTTGCCTTTCTTATGCTTTAAAAAAAATGTTGTAAATTTAAATTTTTTGGAAAACCCCTGTCTTTTCCCAAAAATTTGAATTTTACCCCCTTTAAAAATTTGTTCCTTAGGGGGTGTACGTTCAAAAATTTGGGGTCACTTTTGGGTTTTTTTTAAAATTTTTTAGTTCACCACGCATGTACAATTGTCAGGACTTGTTTTGTATTTCCGCAAAATAGGCGTGTCATGGCATAATTGCTATGTTTCTCCATGGCTTTTCCCCCTTTTTTTTTGAAAAATCGAAAAATTTCAATTTTTTTTTGGCAATTTTTTTGGAAAAATTGGGAAAAATTTTTATTTTTCCAACCTTTTAAAATTTCTTTTAAAAAAAATTTGGGCCCAAAAGGGACCTTTAACCCCTAGATGAAATTTAAATTTAGGGGTGTAGGGTTTTCCCAAAAAGGGTCAATTTTGGGTTTATTTTTTTTTGTTCTGGAAAATTGGGGGGGGGTCTACAAATGCAACATGAGGGCCTTCCCCCGTCCGGCTTATTTTGACTTTCCCCAAAACCAAATTAGGCCCCCCTTCCTTTTAAGATCAACCCCCGTGCCCCTTTTATGTTTTTTGACCAAAATTTGGGGATTGCCTTACTCGGAAAAAATTGGGGAACAGGTTTTGGGGGGCTTTTCCCCTCCTTTTTTTTGGAAAAAAAGAAAAATTTCAGATTTAATTTTGCCCAAATTTTTGGAAAAATTTAATTTTTTTATTTTCACAACCGGATTCCAGAAATTTTTTGTGAAAAACTGTGGGTCAAAAGGCCGCTATCCCCCAGATTTATTCATTGAGGGGTGTAGTTTCCAAAAAGGGGGCATTTTTTGGGGATTTTTTTTCCCTTCTGGAACTTGGGGGGGTCTTTTCAAAAAGCAACATGAGGGGGCCCCCAACCCGTCCCGGCCCTTTTTTTGCCCCTCCCCAAAACCAAATAGCGTCCTTTCCCTTTTTTAAGATCACCCCGTGCCCCTTATTTTGTTTTTTGCCCCTTTTATGGGGTATTTCCTTAAACGGAAGAAAATTGGGCAACAGGTTTTGGGGTGCTTTTTCCCCCCCTTTTTTTTTTGTGAAAATGAAAAATTTCAGGTTAATTGTGCAAAATTTTGGAAAAATTTTTTAATTTTTAATTTTTTAAAAAAACCCGGTTTTCCCGAAAAATTTTTTTTGAAAAACCTGTGGGATCAATTTTAACCCCAGTACACCCCCTTTGAATTTCCCTTTAGGGGTGTTTTTATAAAAGGGGTTTTTTTTTTTGGGGTGTTTTTTTGTTTTTTTGCACCTTTAGGTGTCAGCAAAAAAAACCCATATGGTACCTATTTCCCTTTTTCATAATGAAATGATAGCCCCCAAAAATTTCCCGTTTTGGGGCTCCTTCAATTTTGAGGGCCCGTGGTTGAGTCAAAAAAACAAAACTAGGGCCAATATAATATTTTCTGAAAAAAGCAGACTTAGGGAAACTTAAAATTGAGTTTTTGTTTTTCTTTTAGGGTATACTAAATTCCCTGAAATAATAGATTGAAAATTTAAAATTGGCCCAAAAAAAAATTTAAAATTTTGTTTAAATTTTTCCACCCCTTTCCAAATTTTTTCCTGGGAAACACCCAAAGGGTTTAAAAGACTTTAGAAGTGGGTTTTAAATTTCTTTGAAGGGGGTAGTTTTTTTACTTGGGGGAGATTTTTAAAGGGGTTGTTTAAATATAGGGGCCCCTCAATTTTACATGTCAACTGAAGTGGTCCCTAAAAAAAATCTGTGTTGTAGTTTTTTTTGAAATTTGGAAAACTGCTATTAAAAATTGTAAGCCTCCTAACGTCCTATAAAATATTTAAAAAAATTTTTAAAAAAATTTTTGCCAAAAAATACGAAGAATATGGTAGATGCATTTATAAAAATATTTTGTGTGGTAAAAAGTCTGGGGTTAAAAAGGGAAATTTTTGAAGTTTACCCAAAATTTAAAAAATTTTTCCAAAAATTTTTGATATTTTGACCAATTTTTACAAAAAAAACGAGTATTTTTATGGACCAAAATTTTTCTTACTAATTTAAAGGAACAATATGTCACGAGAAAAAACCAATCTTAAATTCATTTGGATAGGTAAAATTTTTAAAAAAGTTTTTCTCACATAAAGTGACACGGGGTTCAGTTTTAAAAAAATTGGGGCTGTGTGGGGAAAAGGCCAAAAGGGGGCTGGGTCCCTTAAAAAAGTTAATAAATTCCCTTTTTTTCGCCCTTCAATAGAATGCAAATCTGTAATATTTGACTGCAAATCGCCCCCCCTTTTTTGAAAAACTCAGTCTTCCTTTTAATTTAAAAGTGGTTTCAAATTGTGTTTTTTTAACCTCCCCAAATTGATTTTGACAAAATATTTGCTCTTCCTCTTTTTAAAAGATTAAAAAAATCTTAGGGATAAATCCCGTTCCTCAGCTTACCATTTTCTCATTAACTCTTTTTTTCTAGATCTTAAAGCGGGGCATAAAATGAGATCCGGGATTTCCCCTTTGGGAAACCCAATATTATTTTTATGATAGTTCCCCAAGGGAAACCTAATTCCCCCATGATTTTTTATAGGTTTTATTTTTAAATTGTCAATTCACGAAAAAGGTTTTTTTAGTGATGGCCCCCCCTGAGTGGCCCCAAAGGGAAACCTCTATCCAAAAAACACCTCATCAGCATCAATAACCTTTTACAGTTTGTAAATCCCGATGGAGATTCGCCTTACCAAAGAAATTTACTTGGTCCACCCTTATTAGATAAATAGGGGGTGTTTACAAAAAAAAGTGGTTGAACCTGCCCCCCCAGACCTACTTTCTATTTAAGATTATTTTCCCTTTGGTGAGTGCTCAAGTGCAGGAAGTGTTTTAATGTGTGGGGACAGAATTTGGGGGTTTAATGTTTGGGAGGGTTGGTGGGCCCTACCTAAAAAAACTGAGTTTTCAGAGCACACTTAAAATTTATGAGGGTTGTGACAAACCCTGTTCATAGGGGGTTACATGTTCCAGGGGACCCCCAAAACTTTCAAAACCCTTGAAGTTGGGCATGGGGTTCAGATTCTGAGGTGTGTATCTTAGTTTCTTCAGAAACCCAAGAGAGGGAAAAGGGTGGGTGGTTACCCAAAAGTGAGGGAGGAAATGTAGAGGAGTGTAGCATTTGTGGAGAAAATTTTGGGTGAGGGTGAAAAACCCGTTTATGGGTTTTATTCTGTACTGGATAGGCAACCAGTAGAGATGGTACTGGAAGCCAAATCTGCTGATTATTTGTCCAATGACAGCTGTGTAGAACTGACCCTAGGGAAACCCAACGCAAGAGGGAAGAGGGAGAAGGTAGAACCCGGAAAAAAGAGACACTGAAGGGTGATCAGAGAGGGAGGGTAAGAACCAAGAGAGAGTGATGTTTTTAGAAGCCAATGGATGGCATGTTGGAAGTTTGGGGACCATGGTGTCAAATTTCGGGAGAGTGTTTCAGGAGGAAAAACAATGGTTTGTTGCCCCGCCCATTTAGCAGTGGGAGTTCATTTTTAGATTTAGTTAGGGAAAAGTTTCTGTAGAGTGTTTAAAATGCGGAAAATGAGGTAGAGGATCGAGAAGAAGGTTTTTAGGAGAGATAGCAGTTAGGCAACAGTTTGACCCCAAACGTTCCTGGGGTTTTTGAGATGTAGGGCAGGTTAGAGACTTGTCGGTAGTTAGCAGTACAGGACAGGTCCAGAGTGGGCATTTAGTAAAGAGTTTTTTAGTAAAGAGGTTGTAACAGCGTGTTTACAGGAGGATGGAAAGATCCGAGTGGAGGGGAGAGAGAGAGAGGTTAAAGATTGTAAATTGTTGAGAGAGGACAGCTTTTAGAAAAAGGGCAGGGACAAGGTGAGAGGGGAAAAGAGTCAAATGGGCAGGTGTGGGGCAAACAGACAAAAGAAACCCGGATAACTCTTCTTCTGTCATTGGGTTTAAGAGTTGGGGAGAGAAAAGAAAAATGTGCAGGAGGGGGGGATGGGTATTTACTTTGGGATTGAGATGTGATGTTTTGCAGGGATATTGTTTGATTTTTTCTTTGAAGAAAAGTGGCCAGGTTTTCAGCCAGGGTAAGAAATCGGGGCCTGGATTTAGGCCCTTTGAAGAGGGGTGGAAATTTGTCAAGAGTGTTTTGGGTTATTTTGAAAGTTGAGTTTGAAAAAAAGGGTTGGAGCCTGTACCAAAAAAACCCTGAGTGCAACCCCCCTTCCTTCCTCGGGAAACATTAGAAATGGGCCCGTGGCTGGGTTCCCGCAAGGCCAATAAACCCAACAAAACAGCCAAAGGCAAAAAAAGGAGGGGGCCTAAAAAAGAAGCACTTTAAAGGGTCATGGAGGGGCCCCTTAGCCAGTCTCCGACCTTAATCCCAAAAAAAAACCATATGGGGAAAGTTGAAGCCCCAAAAGTTGCCAGCAAACAGCTTAAAAAATTTTAAAATGATTTAGAGAGTTTGAAAAGGGGGGAGTGGCCCAAAAATTTCCCCCCGGGAACATGCGAAAAACCCTCTCATCAACAAACAAAAATCGTCTAAATGCTTTTGCTTCCCAAACCCAAGGGTTTTCCCACCAAGTGTTTTGGGCGAAAATTGTAGGAACGGGGCGCCCCGTTTCCCCTACATTTTTAAATGGCCCATACGCCACTCCTGGGCACATTACAAAGCGCAAGCGGTACATTGTAATGCGCCTGGTTTCGGGGTGCGTGAGTGGGGAAGGGCGACTAAAAACCGGGTACGAATTTATAGATTTTTTTAGTTTTGTTCGGCATTTCTAGGCTCATTACAGCTGGGAAAAAGGTTTTTTCCCCCTTTCAAAGTGGGATACCCGAGCCGAATTTTCCCCCTGAGCGCTGGATTTTCGCCGATTTATTTACCCGCAGTAGCGGGGTTCATAGAGTCAGGGCATTTAAACTTTTAATTATGCGCCTAAAAAATGTTGCCTGGGTGACAAAAATCATACATGTCGCCCTAAATCTTGTTTGACAGAGGGATCAAATACTTATTTCTTAAATTTTTATCACTTCCTTATTATTTACTGGAACATGTAGATGTTCCAGGGAAAATTTTCAAACCCCAAAATTGGGTTTCCCCCAAATTTTGTTTTTAGAGATAAACTTATATGTGGGCCCCAGTGTGCTTATTTGGGCTTTAACCAAAATTTGGAGGAGCACCCCAATGGACTTTGGGGTTTATTTTATTCGATTTTCTTTAGGCGCCATTACAGGTTTTTTTTTTTGGGGGGGATAAGGGTTTACATTTTTAAATTTGGGCCTTGTGGGGTTCATACATGCCCGGAATGGCCATAGAGCAAACCGGGCACTTGCCCGGCCCGGGGCCCCGGGGTCCGGGGGCCCCAAGGGGGATAGGGGTTTCTATGCGGGCCCCGGGCCCCTATGCCAGGGGGCCAACGGCCCCCCCGCTGCAAAGGCCCGGGTCAAGACCCCGCCATGCAGCCATCACCCGCCGCCACCTGCACCGCGCGGTGCAGGCAGCAGCCGAGGCTGAACCCTCCCGGGAAACTATTGATCCCAAACTGTTTAGCTCCCCGGAGGGGGGGCCCCCGGGAAAAGGGGCCCCGATGTTAAAGACGTCATCGCGCGGGCCCGCTCCGGGGCCCCCACCCCCGGGTGAGAGCGGCGCTCCGGACGGACTTGGAGAAGAGGAGGGAAAGACATCGGTGAGTAAGATCTTTTATTTTATATTTTTTTTTAACTACCCTTTCTGCCCCCGTTGGCTTTTTTACCCT
>JAODAL010055861.1:0-17500 GCA_025379985.1 Phyllomedusa bahiana
GAAATAAAAAACACCTATTTAAATGTTACTGATAAAAAAAGTGAAGTTTTTGAACCTAAAAATACACCTCGGTGACTCAAATTGCTGATTCAAATTTAAGGCAAGGGTTGCCTCTATCAACAAAGGGGCCTGCCTCAAAGAAAAAAAACACCTATCAAAAATTTAACGGATCATAAAAGTGGCTTTTTGCACCCTAACAAATACAACCTGCGGGGGACAACAAAATTGCGATTCAAATTTAAGTGAAAAGGGCCTTTCAACAAAGCTGGACGCGCCAAAGGAAAAAAAAACCTTCTTAAATGTATACGGAAAAAAAAGTTCGGGCTCCCCAAAACTAAAAGAAAATTTTTTTCCAAAAAATGCAATTGAAATGCTAAAAAAGTCCGGGCTGCACAATACCCACTATCCTTAAAAGAGTTTGTCGGTGTTCTCCCGATCCACCCCCCCCCCCCCCCCCCCCCCCCCCCCCTCCCCCCCTCTCCCCCCGTGGACTTTACAGGGCTAATGCCCCTTTAAAAAAATTCCGCCAAATAAAAAAAATCTGCAAATCTCTAATCTCCCTAAGTTCAAAATTTTTCACACTAAAAGCATTGCTGTCTTGTGGACAAATAGAAAATTTCGCTGAGCTGTTTGGACAAGACCGAGCACCGTTCTACCCCTTGAGACGTGACACAAAATGAGGCAAGAACAGGAAGGGCTTTCTAGTAAAATGAGGTCATTTTGATTTTTTTCCAGCCATTCGCACCATACACATCCCAGTCAAGTCGCACACCACCCACCCTGCTCTATTCTTAAGCTGATTTGCTGGCCGCCAAAATGACGGGAAGCGCTGAAAATGGCACGATATTAAAAGATATGCGCAATTTTCATTTTTTCATAAAAATCGTCAAAACTATCGATACAAAATTTCAGCAATACCAAGAAAACGCTTAAAAAAGAGTTTTTTTTGTGAAAAAAAAAATTTAAGATCACTATTTGAGAGGGGAATTGACTAACAACTGGAATTAATTTGAATTTTAGGGAAAAATTCGGCTTTAAAGAAATAAAAGTTTTGGGGTAATTCGCGGGGGCAAATGTTTTTGTATTGCGAAAATGGCCCAACACATGGGTGACATGGGGGGGGAAAAAAACTCTGGGATGAAAAAAAAGGAAGATCCAATGACTGTGCAAGACATTAAGCCCAAACAGAGACGGCGGGCTTCTGTGACACACAGCACTATAAACGGACACTATTTGTTCCTCACACTCCTCTCATTGTGCCCTACCGAAGCGGCGGGTCAGCACAGCAGAGATCTCACACAAAGGAAAATTTCTTTTAACAGCGATTTGGGGGAAGGGGGGGGGGGACTGCTTTTTCAAGACTGCTCCTCTTCCGTTTCATTTTGATTCATTTTGGGGGGGGATTGTTAATTCAAGTCCAGGGAGGGGCAATTTGCCCCAAAATTTACTTTTTAATTCCATCTGGCATTTTGGACACAATTTATATTCAAGGGTTTAATTTAAATGTGTTTGGGCTTTTATTTCATAAAATACAAAGGTGTTTTTAAAAGCCACATACGAGTAATTTTTCCTGTGATTTCTGGAGCGCAATTTATTTCAAGGGGTAATTAAGCGTGTTTGTGCTTTTATATTCAGTAAAATACATCATGTTTTTAACGCCACATACGAGTAATTTTTTCTGGTGATTTCTGGAGTGCAATTTATATTCAAGGGGTCCGTCTGCAACAAACTCACTGCTGTTCATGACCTTTTTCTCTCCAACTCCCTCAACCTGCTAGCCCTCACAGAAACATGGCTCCAGCAATTTTGACACCGCTTCCTTTGCCGCTCTCACCCTTGGGGGGCCTACACTTCACCCCCAACACCCCAGAACCTGAGAACAGGCCAGGTGGAGGAGTTTGGCATACTCCTTTCTCCACACTGCACTTACCAGGTCATTCCCCCTGCACCCTCCCTCCCCCCTTTTACCCCCCTTTTTGGCCCAAAA
This sequence comes from Phyllomedusa bahiana, assembly GCA_025379985.1. Lineage (NCBI taxonomy): Eukaryota > Metazoa > Chordata > Amphibia > Anura > Hylidae > Phyllomedusa > Phyllomedusa bahiana. The sequence goes on from JAODAL010055861.1 coordinate 1,988, forward strand.
CCCTCAGACTCTTTCGGATTTTCCCAATCAGAGTCGCAGTTTGTCTACAGACCCCCCGGCTCTCCCCGCCAGTTTCTGGATCATTTTGCCACCTGGCTCCCACACTTCCTCTGTACTGAAATACCCACTCTCATCATGGGTGATTTCAACATCCCCATTGATGACCCCATGTCTCCTTCTGCCTCACAGTTTCTTTCTTTAACCTCCTCTCTTGGCCTCTCGCAGTTTACTGACTCCCCAACCCACAAGGATGGGAACTCTCTGGATCGGGTCTTCTGTCATCTTTCCTCAATTTCTAACTTCAATAATTCTCCTTATGCTCTCTCTGACCCACACCTTAATCTCCTTCATTATCACTAATTCTCACCTTCTCTGGACAAACCTGCTCATCACAATTCCGAAATATCCGCTCCATTAATACTCACGAACTCAACAGACACCTTTACAGTTTAACTGCCCCCAATCTCCCCCTCTCCTGTCCTGACCAGGCTGTCAAACATTACAATGAAATTCTCACAACCACCCTGGACATGTTGGGCACCACTCACACACCGCACCACCAGAGTCAGACGCCCGCAGCCTTGGCAAAACACCTCAGACTCGTTTTCTCCAGCGATGTTCCGGGTGTGTGAGCGGTTTTGTGGAGAAAGTAAAAGGGCTACCTGCAGACTTTCTCCACTACAAATTCATGCTCTGGACTTATACACCTGCCCTTCACTGCGCCAAACAAAAAATATTTCAACCTCCCTCATCTCAACACTACACAGCAACCCAAAACGCCTCTTTGACACCTTCCACTCCCTCCTAAGGCTAAAGCTCAGGCTCCGGTCACTGACCTCTGTGTGAAGACCTGGCCCCCTCACTTCAAAACAAAATTGAAAATATCCGGCAAAACATCGCATTCACAATCTCCAAAAAATACCCATCCTGTCCCTCCCCACAGTCCTCTAATCTAAATCTCAGCCCTTGACCCGACGACAGAGGAAGAAGTGTCCAGACTTCTCCTGTCTGCACGCCCCACCCCCATTTCCCTACTGACCCCATTCCATCCCCACCTCGTCCAGTTTTATTTCTCCAGCTGTTCCTCTCTCACCTTTACTGCTATCTGTAACCTCTCTCTCTCCACTGGGATCTTTCTTTTCTTCCTTCAAACACGCCATCATAAAAATCTTTCTAAAAAAGGGCCCTCTCTGGACCCTCCTGTTTCTGCCAACTACCGACCAGTCTCTAACCTGCCTTCATCCCTAACTCCTGGAACGCTTGGTCTACTCTCGCCTAATCTCCTATCTCTCCACTAACTCTCTTCTTGACCCTCTGCAATCAGGTTTCCGCACCCTACACTCACGGAAACTGCCTTAGTTAAAGTCTCAAATGACCTGCTAACAGCATAAATCTCAGGGTAACTACTCCTTGCTGCTTCTCTTGGATCTCTCTGCAGCATTTGACACTGTTGATCACCAACTTCTACTCAGCATGCTCAGCACCATTGGCTCCAGGACAACCCCCTCTCCCCTTGGTTCTCATCAAATCTCTGACCGCTCCTTCAGTGTCTCATTCTCCGGTTCGACCTCCTCTCCTCTTCCTCTTGGAGTTCCTCAAAGGGGTCAGTTCTAGGTCCCCCTCCTCTTTTCATTGTACACAGCCCCCTTTTGGGCAAACCATCAGTAGATTTGGCTTTCAGTACCATTCTATGCGGGGGACACCCCAATTATACCACCTCCTCCCGTGACATCACTCCAGCCCTGCTACAAAACACCAGTGACTGTCTTCCTGTCTCTGAAAATATGTCCCCTCTCCATCTGAAACTAAACCTCACTAAGACTGAACTTCTTGTCTTTCCGCCATCTACTAACCAACCCCCCCCCCTCCTGCCTATTTCTGTTTCTGTATGTGGTACCAAACCCTTTCTCCTAAAGGGGCAGGCCCGCTGTCTTGGGGTTATATTAGATTCTGATCTGACCTTCACCCCATATATCCAATTTCCCCTTTCCCCTCCTGTCACCTGCACCTCAAAGAATATCTCCAAAATCCATCCGTTTTCTCACTGTGGGAAACAACTCAAAACTCTCATTTACTGCTCTTATTCTTTCTCGTCTTGACTACTGCAAAATCCTTGCTTAACGGTCTCCCTCCCCTGCAAACTCTCCCCTCTCCAATCTGTCCAGAATGCAAACAGCCAGGCTCATCTTTCTCTCCAGCCGCCTATACTGACGCACTACCCTGGGGTCAGTCACTGAACTGGTTGCCCATCCAGCACAGGATTACAGTATAAACTCACACTCTCACCCATTTTAAAGCTCTCCACAACGCTGCAAACCCCCTACATCACCTCCCTCGTCTCTGTCTACCCCCCCGACCCGCTCTCTCCGCTCTGCTGCTGAATCAGGTTACACTCCTCAATCATCCGAACCTCTCATGCCCGCCTACAAGATTTCACACGTGAAGCACCAATTCTCTGGAAATGCTTTCCAGGGCGGGTCGGCACATTCCAAAAACCCTCACAGTTTTAAGAGGGCCCTGAGAACACATCTTCTCACTCTGGCCTACCAAGATCCCTAACTGCATCCACTACATTTGTCACTCTCTACACTAGGGCACTCACAGGCACTTATCTGTATATAGATGTACAGTCTGGGTGGCATGTTCATCCATTTTTCATGTAAACCACCCCCTATTTATGAAACATGGCCAGACCATTGTAAACTTGGCACTTCTTACCGTATGTTTCACCCATACACCCTTTAAAAGAATTGTAAGCTCTCACGAGCAGGGCCCACACACCTTGTGTCTCATTTGTAAAATACTTTTTAATGTGTAATGTCTGTATGTTTACCCTTGAATTTGTAAAGTGCTGCGGAATATGTTTGCACTATATAAATAAAGATTATTATTATTATTTTTATTAAGGGATAATTAAGAATGTTTGTGCTTTTATATTCAGTTAAATCCACGGTGTTTTTAAATGCCACATACGAGTAATTTTTCCTGGTGATTTCTGTAGCACAATTTATATTCAAAGGGTAATTAAGCATGTTTGTGCTTTTATATTCACTAAAATACACGGTGTTTTAAACGCCACATACAAGTAATTTTTCCTGTTGATTTCTGGAACGCAATTTATATTCAAGGGTTAATTAAGCTTGTTTGTTCTTTTATATTCAGTAAAATACATGGTGTTTTTCTATACCACACACGAGTAAATTTTTCCTGGTCATTTGTGGAGTGCAATTTATATCCAAGGGTTACCCAAGCCTGTTAGTGGGTTCATTTGGAGTCAAATACATGGTGTGTATTTATCATATACAGATATCTTCATTAAACAGAGTCTGTATATTTTTGAACAAACAGTATGTCAGACATAGAGGTGACAGGCTTTTCACATGCGAGTGGCAGTGGCACAAACATTCCTGTAGCAGGCACAGGTCACAGCACAGTAAGGGGACGTCGAAGCAGGGGTCACTCGGTGAGGCCAGAACTGCCGGTGTCATGTAGTGGCCATGTGTTTATCAGCAACCCAAGGGTTCTTGATTGGTTGAGTAGGTCATCCACTTCTTCCCAGATGACATTTGACAACCCTAGCCAACAGTCGGTGGGTTCATCAGATACAACTCTTAGTTGGCATGGCCCCTCACCTGTCCTCAACCCGCCACATACCAGAGAACTAGTATGTGGTCTGGGCTCAGCGAGGACGAACAATTTGAGGACAGTCAACAGCTACTTGGCAACGAAGAGGTGGGGCAAACATCCCCTGCTTCTTTCAGTATTGATGTGGAAAGTGGCATGGGAGGTTTTTTGGCAAGCGGCCAGCCTCTGCATACCAACACCGTTGAGGAGGACAGCAGTGACGATCAAACACTCATGAAGTATAAAGGTGGTGGTTTGAATCCAGTTTCTACGTTACATCAGTTTGTTCTAATGCAACTTATGGAACTTGAACTGAAAGAGACCAAACTACAGGGAATTTTTTAAGTGCTTATTTTGCATTCTGTGCCATTGTTGATGGAATTCAGTAGAAAACTGGAATTGGACAGAACAAAAAAGAAGGAAAAGCAAATGCTGCAAAAGGCTTTGGTTGAATTTTCTATGAAGAAGTGAATCGTTGCCAACTTAAAAAAAAGTTAAAATAATCCTTCTGGGCCCCCCCCTGTACCGGTGGAAAAAAATTTACTTAAAACAGATTCAATGGTTTAAAAAGCAAGTTGATAAAGTTTCTTTGATCATGAAAAATAACACAGGTGAAAAAGGGAAAAAGTTTGTGAACTTGATCTAGGTGTCCAATTTTGAAAGCTGTGGAATTCTTTAGCTGCATTTGTTGGAAAAGGTTCCTCACACAACTGGCTAAGACTATAAAATAAATTAATAATAAAAATCTCTAGGGGGCCTATAGAGAAAGCGTTTTCCTTCGCCTCATCTGTCTATCCGTAGTCCTGGTAAATGCAAATAATGTGTCTGCATAAAAGGGTCTGAGAAAAAGGGGGTGTCAGCATGAGCTCCCAAAGTGACATTAAAATTACAAGAGGTGTAATTTGCCCTGGTTTCACAAAAATTTTAAGGCCTTCTTGTTCACCCTTTCCCCCCTGTTCAAAAATTTCCCCCGTTAAATATTTTATTCCGTTCATCAATTTCCCCCCTTTTTCATAAATTTCCCCCTGTTAAATTATTTTTTCCTGTTCATCATTTCCCCTGTTCATCATTCCTTCTCCCCGTTCCCCCCACTTTCTCTATGTTCCCTGACCTCGAATCTCCGCCGTCTGCCCTGACCTGTTGGCCCGACCTTTTACTGAGTTTTCGATTCGGTACTCCCGTGCCCCGGCGACGCAAACTAGTGCCAAAAGGGGGGGAGCGACCCCGGTAGGACTCCCCCGCAGGAAAAATCAAACCGCCTTGCGGGGATCTGGTGAAAACCCGGGGCCTAATTTGACCCCCCTTCTGGGTGGCCGCTACCACCGCCTTTTGGTCCGAGGAAACCCAATACCCTGCATTCAATGGAGAAGGGGAAAAGCCAAGTTTTTTGCCAGTTCTTTGTGGGGGGGAAGTCCCCCACTTGAAAATGGAGGGGGCTGCAGTACCACCAATTGGGAGGAGCCGATCAGCTTCTGACTTAGGGATGGCTAGACGCATACGCTGTCTCTTTGGGAATCGTCTCTGAAAGACTGCTGTCACCATGGTGCGGGGAGCGGAGTATCTGGACCCGGTAGATATGTAATAGACAAGGAGGATGTCTTTGGCAGAGGTAGTGAACCTTGTGCCTGAAAAGAGGGGATGCCAGGGTGTGCTTTTTGTTTGGACAGGAGAACCACCCCACTGAAAAATATGGGTTTACACTGCAATGGATGTAGGGCCCCTGGTGCCCCAAAGTTTGGTCCCTGGTCACGCTTTCTTTCTGCCCCTAAATTTACTACAGTTATATTCACCTCCCCCTGGTGTCTCATCAAAAAATGGGGACCCGCCCGAGTAGGGATTTTACCACCAAAGCTCCGCACTGACACTGTTTCCGCACGACCCACCCCCCCCCCCCCCCCTGGCCCCCCCTTGTACTTTCTGGGGCCCCGCAAAGGGGGTTTCTAAATCGGGCCGTTTGGCCCCAACCCTCGCAGCTGCCACCCGCGACTCCTCCACACTCCCGCTTATCCTGCCTGACACGCAAGTGACGCTTCCTTTCCCCAAAGATAATGATGAAAACCCCTTGTCCTGTTGGTTGGGTCAGCTCTCATCAATGGGCTTTCAAAAACCACCATATGCTGAGACGCCCAACTTTACACTCCGGGCCCAGAATTAACTCTCTACTGTCCCCAAAATCCCAGATTGTTGTCTCCAAATCCTCCTTCTTTTGCCCCGTCTCCTAAAACTTAAATTTGAGAAAAAAGGAAAGCTTTACGGCCCGGGACAATGGGGATCGAGGGTTTGGCGACCGGGGGGTAGGGGGCCACAAATTTCAAACTCAAGAAAGGGAAAAGGGGGGACAAGGAGGGATGGGAGGGGCTGAATTATTTTCCCTTTTGGCCGGGCCCTTTTTGCCTTGTTTAACTAGGGGGACCCCCGAAAAACCTTTTTCTCGCCTTGCTGCTTCACCCGGCTCCCAAAAATCGATCGGCTACATCGGAAATTTGTGTTTGCCTGTTTATGCTTTCCTCCTCAACGGTTTTTCGCTGTACGGAGCCTAACGCTCGCTTTTAAAACCCCCCCCCCCCCTCTCCCCCATCATACATGCCCGCTTCTGCAAGAAAACAGGGGGATTCTTCCCCAAATTTTTTTTCTCCCCAAAATGGGCCTCAAATTTTGTCCTTACTGTATTGTGGGACAGGGCCACAGCACATAGTAGTTCTTGGGTGTTTAGAAAAGCGAACGGGAAAAGAGGGGGGGGTTTGGGGACGGGGGAGAGCCCCTCAAACCCTTTTTTCCCGGGGGTGGGCCCAAATTAAAAAGTTTTTTGTTGACCAAAAACCCCCGATCTTGGGGTGGGGTTTGTTGATGCATCTTGGAGAAAGTGTTTTTGACCTAGTGTGGGGTCAACACAAAGGGCCCCCAAAAAGGGCACGAAAGCTTTGGGCCCTTTGCAGGGGACCCCGCTTTTTGACGTCCCCCTTTTGTGCTGGGACCCCGTGCGGGGTCCAGGAACCTACATTGTGGGTTTTTTGACACCCATTTTAGGATCTGCGCCCCAACTTTTTTTTTTTTTTTTCCCCGCTGCCGTTTGCCAAATCTTTTTTCAGGCTGCAAATTTCCCAAATTCATTTTTTTTGGTCAGTTTTTTCCCTAAAAGTGCCAAAGGGGAAATTTAAGAGTGAAGCGATTCTAATAGCGGCGGCGGTCATGTGCGTTTTCATACTAAAACACAGCATTGTATGAAGACCAAACCAAGCTCTCTCTGTTTTATTTTAAGCATGGCACAATGTTCTACAGCACCCTACAGGCTCTCTGCAGGCCAGAAAAAAAGCTGATTTTTAATGCGATTCATCCGAATTAAATTTTTGAGAAATTTGCCCATCCTAATCACTATCTTTTCATAGCCATAATTTTTTTAATTTTTCTGTATTCAAAGGTATGTAAGAGCTTTTTTTTGCAGGATGGACTGACGTTTTCATTTGTACCACTTTGGCATTTATATGACTTTTGATAGGTTTTTATTCCATTTTATGTGCTGCACGATAAATTTGAAAATCATAATTCTGTATTTTTTTTTATGGGAATTCAGGTGTTTAAAATAAAAATTATTGGGATAGTTTGATAACCCACACGTAATACCAAATATGTGTTTCCCTTTTTTTTTATTTTTTTGGGGGCGATCGCGTTTGGTAAAAACAGCAAAAAAGGGGGGTGTATATGTTGTCATTCTATTTATTTTCTTTTTTGCGTTTTTTTTTTAATTTTCACTTTCTTTTTTACTTGTCCCCATATTGGACTTGTTTCAGTGATTTTTCAGATCTCTGTTACAATGGAGAGCAGTACACAGCGTACTGCTCTCCATAGCAACTGGGGCAATCACTATGTCCTGCAATGCCCACAGGACACGGCCGGGCATAGTGATGTTCACAGGCAGCCCCGAAAGCCTTTGTTAGGTTTTCAGGCTGGGTAGGAAGCCATTGTCAATTGACCACAGCAGCTAAGGGGTTAATCAACTTTCGGCCAGAGTGGAGCTCCAGCCACGGGTGGGCACAGCTTGGGGCCAGCTGTTATATACAGCTGGACCCAAGCTGCAAATTGTGCAGGCTCCGCTTAAGAGTACGCATGATTTTCCAGGCGTATCTATACAAACCACTTGCAGGAAAACACTTTCACACTAGACATGCAGATAAGTCCAATGTCGGGGAAGGGTTAAAAGGCTTGTGGGGAAGAGAGCTGAACTCTCCAGTCCATCTACTGAATGTAGCAATCTTCAAGTCACGTGTGACTCACTGAACCTTTCAATGTGAAAAGTATTCAAGTCATGCCAACAGGGGTGTCGCTAAGCAGTTTTATCTGGGGCTTGTCCCCTGGATAAAATTTCCTGTGTCCTGATCCTCACTGGGTTTCAGGCAGCTGCTGTGGGCCTAGAGTGCTGACGGTCTTTTCAACTGTCTGTGCGTCCACTGGATGCACATAAAATTGAAAGCTTGCGTGGAGCAGTGAGCAAGTGCTCCCTGCTCCGCAGAGTACTCCGGGGAGCCGCTAACAGGCTTGGGCCCTCAGGAGTATGGCACAGGTGGCGTGAGAATGTCATCATGCTGCCTGCGTGGAATGATAATGTCATGCTGCCTATGTTGAGAACAAGATGGAGCCCAGTGGGAGCTTTAGGGAGCGGGGGAAAGGTGAGTACTGTTATTTTTTATTTTTAATATGCGCTATTACCTACCTATATATACTGAGGGGCCCATTACCTACCTATATCTACTAGGTGTGCTATTACATACCTATATATATATATATTGGGACCCTATAACCTACCTATATATACTGGGGCCCTATTAACTACCTATATCCACTGGGGTTCTATTACCTACCTATATATACTGGGGCCCTATTACCTACCTATATCTAGGGGGGCCTATTACCTACCTATATATACTGGGGCCCTATTACCTACCTATATCTAGGGGGGCCTATTACCTACCTATATTCGGGGGCCCATTACCTCCCAAAATAAAACTGGGGGGCCTATTACCAACTTATATATAGGGGGGCCCTATTCCCTATCTAGGGGCTGGAGCCATAATTCCCTATCTACAACTGGGGGAAACCCTTTATTAAATACAGACGGGACCCTATTACCTTTCTACAGACTGGGGGACCCTATTACTTATCTACCGACAGGGGGACCCTATTATCTACAATGAAGGAAATAATTATTTGATCCCTTGCTTATTTTGTCAGTTAGCTCACTTTAAGGGTAGGTTAATTTTAAGGGTAGGTTAATTTAACAAATGGAGATGAATACCCAAACTAAAAATACGGAAACACATTGTAAAAATTTTAAATTTATTTCCCCAATTTGTGAATCAATAAGTATTTGATCCCCTCCCAACTTTTAAAGGGTTATGACTCTTACAACCATTTAATGCTCCTAATCAACTCATACCTGTTTAAAAAAGAAGCTATCTTAAAACCACCTTTTTTAAAAGATTTCCTGTCCCAGACTAATTTAAACATCAAACCAACCTCTACAACATGGGAAAGGGGAAAAGAGCTTTCAAGGAGGGAGGGAAAAGTTCTTTGGGCCTCAAAAAGCTAAATGGGCTACAAAATCAAAAATAAGACCTGGGTGAGAAAGAAAAACGTTGGTGCAATAGTAGGAAAATGGAAGAAATACAAAATGAGTAAATTTGCCATCGATCGGGCCATGCAAAATCTCCCTTGTGGGGTACATTGATCATGGGGAAGGGAGGATCAGCCTAAAAAATACATCTTTTAAATCTTGTTAAAGATCTGAAGGCAGCTGGGACCATAGTCACTAGAGATGAGCAAATTTCTCAAAAGTTAGATTCAGCTGATTTGACAAATTTTTCCCAAAAATTTGTTTCGTTCCAAATTAATTTGAGACTAATCGCCTTAAAAAAAAGCTTTTTCCCGCTGCAGAGAGCCTGTATGGGGTTTAGAAAATTGTGCCCTGCAGAAAATATGCATAGGAGCGTGGGTTTTGGGATTGAAACAATGCTATATTTAGTAGACAGCACATAAGGCAAGCTTAGAATTACTTCACACTTCACTTATATGGGCAGTTATGGGGTAAAAACTAACCAAATAACTGAAGTGGGAACGCAGCTTGACAGCACCAGCTAGAAAGAACCGAGCAGAGGGCCAAGATCCCGTCAAAGAGCGCCAATTTTTTACCCGGAAATTTAGATGTTTCCCAAGATTTGGCAAAAAACCTTTTCGTTAACCCTTTCCCCGAATTGGACGTATGATATCCCCTAGGGGAAGTGACTTCCCGCAAATGGCGTATGCATACGCCCTGGCGATCGAGCGGGCTTGGGGCGAGCCCTGGCGCGATCGGACTGGGACCAGGTAATTTTCCCTTGGCTTCATGCCGCATCACCCCCGCCAGAGTGGAGCTCCCGCCCGCGGGTGTTTAACCCCTTAATCCAAAAGATCATTTAAAGGGGATCTTCGGGCCAAGTCGCAGGCAGGGGAGGGGACCCCCCTTTGCTGCTTAAAGTCGCGCTGTGACAAGAGTGCAAAAACGTTCCTAAAAAGACTGCCCGGGATCTGAAGATCATTTCCCCCGGGACGTCTGTGACATCCGATCCCCAAAAAATGCATTGTGGGCATCGTAATACAGTCGTCTGGGCCAGTGCATAGCAAAAAGTGCTATGCACTGGTTGCCTAAAACAAAAACCCTTCAAAAAGTTTGAAGTTGCTGTTTTAAAATCCCTATGGGGAAAGTAAAAGAAGTGAAAAAAAATAAAAAAAGTAAAAAAAAAAAAGTGAAAAAAAAAGTCAAAAAAAAAACCAACAAAATAAAATAAAAAACGTACACTCCCTTTTTCCCCTTTACGATGCAAAGCCCCAAAAAAAATCAAAATAATTAAAGTATATATTTGGTATGCGAGCAAAAGACCTGCCCTATAAATGTTCATATTAATTAACCCGTAGGGTTTGAATACTGTTAAAAAAGAAAAAAAAAAAAAAAACAATCAAAAAAAATGGATTTTGTTATCCGCGCACATAAAAATGGAATAAAAGCGTCAAAAAATCATATAAAACCACTTTTGTACCAATTAAAATGTCAGTTATCCCGTGAAAAAACAAGTCCTTACACCTTTGTAACGAAAAAAAAAAAAAAGTTATAGTTTCAAAAGCAGCGATGCATAAAAATGTTTTTACACAATAAAAAACAATTTTTATTTTTTTTAAAGTGCTTCCAAAAAAAAAAACTTAAAAATTTGGGGGTATCGCGAAATCGTAAACCCACAGAGTAAAGCTAACTTGTCATGGATATTGCCGTGGCGTTTAAAAAAATAAAAAAAAAACTTCCCTAGGATTGCGTATTTTCCTTACCTTCCTTCCAAGAAAGATTTAAAATGATCAAAAAGCTTTCCCCAAAAAAATGATCCCAATTAAAAACGTCAACTCATCCCCGCAAAAATAAGCCCAACACAGCCCCCTACACCGAAAAATAAAAAATTTATGGTTCAGACTGCGCGATGAAAAAAAGGTTTTCTTTTGAAATAAAATTTGTTTTTATTGTGTAAAAAGCAGAAAAAAACATGAAAAAAAATATACAAATTTGGTATCACTGTAATTTTTATGACTGCTGGTAAAGCTTAATGTATTTTATACCGCTGGTGATCGCTGTAAAAAAAAAAAATAAAAAACATACCCGATTGCTGTTTTTTTGTTCAAAATGCCTACAAAAACCTTAAAAAAAGGATAAAAGGGGTCATTCCCCCCCATAATGGGACAAATAAAAACGACAACTCATCCAAAAAAAAACAAGCCCATAATCGCTCCGTTACCGAAAAAAAAAAAAAAGCTATGGTTGTCAGAATAGGACAACAAAAAAAAACTAAATTTTTTTGACTATTTTATTGTTTAAAAGTAATAAAAACTTTAAAAAAAAAGATAAAAAATTTATACATTGTAATTTTACCGACCCCCATAGTAAAGTTTTCCTGTCATTTATCCGTATGGCGAACTTTGTAAAAATTGAAACCCAAAAAACAATGGCGGAACTGCGTTTTTTCCCCCCATTTTCATTGCCCAATACTGAAAAAAAACTTTGGAAAAACCTTTGTGCCCCAAAATGAAAAGAAACCCCCTAGATGAGACCCCTGAGGGGTGTTGATAAAAAATGGGGGACTTCGGGAAAGGTTTCACTGTTCTGGTACTTTGGGGGGTTTGCAAATGCACATCCCCCCAAAATTTCTGGTTCCAAAAGCCAATTAGCGCCCCCTCCCTTGTACCCCCTCCTGACCAAAACAGCAGTTTACACCCAATGTAGGGTATTGCGAACTTGGAAAAATTGTTAAAAAAATTTTGGGGATGCTTTTTTTTCCAGGGTTCCTTTAAAAAAATAAAATTTTTTAGCAAAAATTGCGGTTTGTTGGAAAAAAAATAAATTTTTAATTTTCACAGCTTAACACTTAACTTTGCTGAAAAGGTGGAAAACCTCGCATGATGGGTGGTAAACCCTTAAAGGGGTTTTAATCTATTTAGGAAACGAGCGAACGGGAGGGGAGGAGGTGTGCTTTTTTGTAGGAGTGTATGAAGGAAAATGTGAAAGGGTAATAAGGGCGGAGTAGCAAAATGATGTGGAAACATTGTGGGTGGAAATAAAAGGGGGATTAATGCAGAAAATATTTTTTTTGGTGTAATCTATAGACCCCGAACATCACTGAGGAGATAAAAGAAAATGCATAATAAATGGTCGGAAAATCAGGCAGGTACGTGTAAATAATGGGGGGATTTCCCAATTTTCCCGGCTTTGACTGGGGTCCGGTTCTGCATCGACTGAAAAAGGAAAGGAAAATTTCCTCAATTGTTAGAAGAAAATTTTATGGGGCAGTTTGTGGGGGGGAACCCACTAAAAGGAGCTCGGGATCGGGTCATTTCAAACAAAGCAGAACTTGTCGGAATGGTCAGGTTTCTGAAAATCTAGGTAAAGTGACCAAAATTTAAATTTATTTTAGCGTAAACGGGAAAAAAGAAAAAAGGGGGGATAGAAAAACATTTTAATTTTAAAGGGCCAAAATTTTGCTTTTTGAGGGCGCAATACAGGCCCTGATGGGGCGGGCTTTAGCAAAAGTGATATAGAAGCCAAATGGGGGATTTTTTAAATATACTTTGGGAAATTTATTGAAAAAATATTTCCCTATGGGTAACAATAACAAACTAAAACCAAATGGTTCTACCCTTTTTAAAAGGGCAATAAACTAAAAAAGGGGTTTAAAAAATATAATAGAGGGCTCGGCCCCAGCCTTTGAAAAAAACAAAGGCTTAATAAAATCTGTAAAAAGTGATTAAAAACAGCTAAAAAATTTAAAATGAAAGGCAAGGGCCCAAAGGGTGCAAGGAATAACCCCAAGAAATTCTTTAAGCATATAAATGCCAAAAAGCCAAAATCAGAGCAAATAGGAAACCCTTACAAACCTGTGATGGGGGCTGGTCACTGGTGGGGCCCAAAAGAAAGCAGAGGGACTAAAAAGGTTTTTCAGTCGTTTACTATCAAGAGGGAAAAAGTTGAGGGGGGGGGGCAAGTGAGTCTGGGGGTGCAGTATGTTAATTCATCATCTGCTATAATTAATTTGGCTCAGTGTAGAAAAAAGTCAAAAACCAAGTTAAATAAATGAATGGAACAAGGGCCCCAAAGGCCCCGTGGCATTCACCCAAAAGTTTTAAGAGCTCAGCTCGGATTTCGTGTGCCCCTGTAAAGTATTTAAGATTTCCCCCGGTGACTGGGATAGTGCCAGGAGACTGGCGCAAAGGCAAATGTAGTTCCCCTCTTCAAAAAAAGGTTCTAAATCTTGCCCCGGGAATTATAGACCGTATTTTAAAAAATCTGTTTTGGGAAAAATGTTTGAAGGGTCATTAGGGAGTATATAAGGAGTATGTTGACAAACAAAATATTATTTTGATTGCCAGCATGGATTTTCTAAGGACAAAATGTCAGACCAATTGTTTTTTTTTTTGAAGAGGTGAGTGGTTGGATAGTGGGGAGCTGGGTATTGTGTTTTTAGGGGCTTTGCAAAAGGGTTTGACATGTCCCGCATAAAGGGTTTTTAGGTAAAAATAGAATTCCATTGGGTTTTAGATAAAAGTGTGTAATTGGATTAAAAATGGTTGCTGGATCGTACTCAGAGGTGGTGGTAAATGAATTCCCATTGAGTGGCCCGGTTGGAGGGGTGGCCGAGGGCTGTTTGGGGCCTCTATTTAATGTATTTATTACGATATAGTTTTTTTGGAAAAGGGGGGGGATAAGACGGTTTTTTTTTTTTTTTTTTTTGATTTTTTTTCAATGACCCCAACTATTAATATCAAATTATGGAAAGATGCTCAAAATTGCAACAGACTGGACACACGGGTGTTGGGCATCCCTTGGCAATTTGGGGTCAATGTAAAAATGGTTTAAGGTCTCATCTGGGGGGGAAAAAAATAAGGCATATTTTTTGTTAGGGGGAGAAAAACTTGGGGAAAACGCTTGTTGAGAAAGTCTGGGGCGTTTTTTTAGTCATGAAAACCCTTTAAGCGCATGAATGTCAATCAGGCCTCTTAAAGGGCCAGTAAGATATTGGGTGTATTAAAAAGAGGATGGCTCGCGGGACAAGGGGTCATTTACCGCTGTTTAAAAAACATTTGGTGCGACCCCACTTAGAATATGTGTTCAGTTCGGGCCCCGTTTTTTGAAAAGGGTGTAATAGAGTAGAGGAGTACAAAAACGAGCAAAAAAAAATTAAGGGGAATGGGGGCATCTTAGTTTTTAGGTGAGGTTGTGAATTTAACTTTTTTAGTTTGAGAAAAGACGGCTTCGGGGGGAGAAAGATTAATTTATATAAAAATATAAAAGGGGCCCTCAAAAAGTAGGGGAAAAAAAAAATTTTTTCAGGGGGAAGCCCCCCCAAAAGACAAGGGGGACATTCCCTCCGACTAGGTAAAAGGATTCAATCTCCAGAGGGAAGAGCGTTCTTCACTGTAAGAACTGTAAATCTGTGGAATTTGCCTGCTGAGGAGCTGGTCACAGAGGAAAGTAGAGAGTTTCAAGAAAGGCTTAGAACCCACCCGGAAATAAAGTAAATTAATGCGTTTGTAGCTAGGTAAATTTTTGGTCCTGGCCGGTGGCGGTCTGGGGTCGATATAGGGTCTATATGGAGCGGTTGGTTCTTGCCTTGTGGGTTTGGGGGCATTAACCAGTGGAGGCCTGGGCTTTAATCCTTGTCTCTCTCCCTCACCCCTTTTCCCCCCCCGGTTGAACTCGATGGACCCTGTGTTTTTTTCCTACTAAAATGTAACGAAAAAAAAGTAACACAAAAAAAATTTTTTGTCACCTGTGGGGTCTATATACTCACTGCCCCGGATTATTCCCTTTAAGGGGGGTAGTTTCCCAAAATGGGGTCTTTTTAGGGGGTTTAAATTTTAAACCCTTAGGGCGTCTGCAAAAACCCGAAATGGGCCTAAAAAAAATGTTTAAAGAAAAAGGGACCCCGAGTTAGTGGTGCACCTCCTATTTTGGGTTTTGGGTTGAGCCAAATCGCGATGGCCCACATATGGGATATCTCTGAAAAAGGGACAATCAATATTAAGTTGCAATTTCCCTGTCATTCTACGTGTTTTGTGAAAAAATGGTAAAAATTTAAAATCTGCAAAAAAAATTTAAAATTTTTAAATTTCACCTTCACTTTGCTTTAATTCCTGTAAAACCTTAAAAAGGGTTAATACATTTCCTAAATGCGTTTTGAATACTTTAAGGGGTGTAGTTTTTTAGATGAAGTCATTTATGGGGTATTAAAATTTAAAGGGCCAATCAAAATCCGTTTTTTAAAGGATGGTCCCAAAAATTTTTTATTTCAAATTTTCTTGAAAAAATTTGAAAAAATTCTACTA